>VDFB02156301.1:0-13722 GCA_007258455.2 Sequoia sempervirens | reverse complement strand
ATAACTCCTTCACTTTGGGATCATCTAAGTGAAAGAGGGTGTTCAAATAGCTTGGTGTGTTAGGAAACACACCACCCCTTAGGAATAGGGTTGGAACTCATCAATAGAATTCAAATAGCTTGGTGTTAATGCTTGAGAGTGGATAACTCCTTCACTTTGGGATCATCTAAGTGAAAGAGGGTGTTCCAAATAGCTTGGTGTTAATGCTTGAGAGTGGATAACTCCTCCACTTTGGGATCATCTAAGTGAAAGAGGGTGTTCCAATGCTTGAGGGTGGATAACTCCTTCACTTTGGGATCATCAAAGTGAAAGAGGGTGTTCCAGAGATCTCATAAACAATAAAACTAAAGATAAATGAAAGAAAGAACAACTGAGTAGTGGTTAATTACACCTAACTTTTATGATGAACCCCAAGATTATTTACTCCGTTAAAGAACATGTAACTACTACAACATGAATCACAAGACCTCTAAACTAAGATAATAATAAACTATTTTCACATGTAATATAACATAACATCAATTTCAAGCATTCATAGAAATGAGATTCATAGAAATGATTTCTCTTTTCAAGCATTCATAGAAATGAGTTCTCTTGAGTTACACACGAGAGCAAGGTTCTAGACATACCATCATGATCCCATACAAATATTACAAATATTAGTTTGAGACTAATAAATATTAGGTGTAGATTATACCACTAGATCATGAGATCAATGAAGAAACTAAACTACTTCTATTCTACAAAGATATAATTATTCTACAAAGATATAATTAAAACTATTTTCACATGTAATATAACATAACATCAATTTCAAGTATTCATAGAAATGAGTTATTTTCACATGTAATATAACATAACATCAATTTCAAGTATTCATAGAAATGAGTTATCATTTCAAGCATTCAGAGAAATGAAATGAGTTCTCTCGAGTTGCACACATAGAAATGAGTTCTCATTTCAAGCATTCATAGAAATGAGTTCTCTTGAGTTGTGAGCAAGGTTCTAGACATACCATCATGATCCCATACAAATATTAGTTTGAGACTAATAAATATTAGGTGTAGATTATACCACTAGATCATGAGATCAATGAAGAAACTAAACTACTTCTATTCTACAAAGATATAATTATTCTACAAAGCTATAATTAAAACATTGAAAAACCATTGAAAGTTGTTTGGCCTCTCATCAATAATACTAGTACATGCTCCGTACATGCTCCATTTGGAAACTAAGTCATAGCTTGTAATGAAGATGAAAGTAAATAAGTAAATCAATAACATAACATAGCTTGTATATTCATACAAATGAAAATACCAAGGAAACCTATAAGCAAACACATTTCAATAATTCATCTCAAATAAATAAAACCCCACATGATATAAAACAATACCATTAATCTCAAATAAATAAAACCCCACAAAACCCCACATGATATAAAACAATACCATTAATCTCAAATAAATAAAACCCCACATGATATAAAAAAATACCATTATTTTAATGTATTAGGATTATTTCATACATGAATATCCTTCTCATTTACATCGGGACACCAAATATGGCAGAGCAACTAGTAATTGGCCTCGAAAAGTCCATTCAAGCGTTATAGATAATCATGGGGAAATTCACTTGTAGATAAACCCTTCCACACTACCCTTTCTTGTATTATTTTTAAAACATGTTTCATCCCTTACAAATCCAAGAAATTTATAATTTTATACCCTATGATAACCTAAGGTATAATATATTGGAAACCCTATGATAACCCTAGATTTTAATATATTAGAAGGTAGTGCGAAGACCAACCCTAGATATATTATAAAAATATTTAGATAACCTAAGGTACAATATATTGAGAGTGGTTGCAAAGACCAACCCTGAACATATTATAAAAATATTTATATAATTATAGAGACTAATTCAAATTATCATGCATGCATACAAGTCAGCTTTGCAATGAGTACAATGGAAAAGAGAAAGAACACACACATAGAAGCATTAAGAGACCAACCCTAGGAACATATTTATAAAAATATTTATATAATGAATAGAGACTAATTCAAATTATCATGCATGCACATAAGTCAGCTTTTGCAATCACATATAGATTTATTTTAGTACAATGGAAAGAGAACACACATAGAGAAGCACTAAGTGGGCCAACAAGTCCAACCCTCGGCCTAGGGTACAAAATCAATGTGAAGTGCTAAATTCAATCCATCAAAGTCCCAATAATAGAAGTGGCACAAATCAGTATAGAAGTACTAAAATTCAATCGTAAATTCCCAATAATAGAAGTGGTAACCCAGCACCCATAAGTGGTAGTTGGTGTGCTGAGGATAAATAGCTTTAAAAGGTGGGCCCACAAAGAAACAAGTGATAATCCAAAATTAAAATAAGAGACAAGTGGTAATATGGTATCCCAACAAAGAATGGATAACCTACATGTTTCATGTCTTGTAAATGCACCAAGACAAGAAAATTATTGATTAAAAGTGAGCACTACTATGTCCATTGTGGAAATAAAACCACCTAGAGTATAATGTACAACCCTAAAGAAGAAAATACAAGACACCATCATAAAAAACACCATCAACAATTATACTCATGGCCATGCCATGGTAGTAAAGTATCCTATTATTTTCACCAGATATCTAAATATTTTCCTATGATAGGATAACCAAGGATATTACACAAGAAACAGGGAAAGAAAACATAAAAAATGTTATTATGAAATGAGTCCATGTGATGACCACAGGGTGAGAGTAATGCATATCAAGAAAAAATATGCCCCCATTAGCTATTTCAGTAATGCTATATCTTCCTTGCACCCATCATATCAATGTACATGTAGAAAAACTTATGTTTATTGTACGTAGATGTCTAGCACTACAAAGGTTAGGCTATAACGATAATTGTTTTAAATCTAAGGAATAATCCATAGTCATATAAAAGATAGAGATGTTCATGCTAGACCAATAATCTCAATAAATCTATGTAGGTAGGAGCTCAACATAATAGAACAAAAAATTTTTTTAAAAAGAAACCATAAAAGAAACTAAATACATTTCACTCATATATAGGGCAATAATTTAAAGGTAGAAGTGGCACAATCAACAAGCACCATTATAATATAAGGGATATTGGTAAATCAACTAGAGGGATCTATGAATGATTGAAAAAGATAGACGTGGACTTCTATAACCAACACATAACATCTCACTAGAAGTGAACATTTGAAGAGTGGGCTAGTAGGAAAGTTTATGTACCATCAACTAGTAAGCACCACACATCCAAGTTATGATCTCAAAAACTATGCCACATTCAAAAGGATGTGCCCACTGAGAGGGGAGCACATAAATTCCATAGAGAACTAAATACTTGTTGCTATCACAAAGTAAGCCAACTCGATATAAGATTAGGCCTACCAAAATTAGGGGTGACATGTGGCAAGCCATAATCAATTGAATGATCCATGTAGACCTTTATTGGTAGATGCAAACCTATAGATAAAATCTATGGGGCCTACCACCTATCATCACATAAATTCCAAAAAATTGACATGTGGACCACAAAGGTTAGTCCACATCCACTATAAAAGGTATAAATGTTCACTAAGGCACACATGGGTGAATTAGGAACTGCCAAGCCAAAAGATGATTCCATACACATTTATATTTGAGTTGTACATATTAACACTCTTTCCATACAAATTTAAATTAAGTATAAATATAAAATTTCATCCAATAGATTTTTCATCATTATCACTATTTGTCCCATCATAATCTCATACTCAGTCTATGCAAACATCCAAATTACTATTGATATAAACTCCCTTCTTTGAATCATAATCATGACTCTAAGTCTAAATCTTTATCATTGGCACAAAAATAAGCCTTTTGAGACATAGTTTCATATGAAGTCTACATAGCCTTTAAATTACCTTTTTATTTTCAGTTCATCATTGGAACCTATTGTAATCAACTATTATAATCCAAATTATAATATTGGTGTTCTTCTCCTTCATTGACTTAGGCAACCTCACCTTGTATCCTCCTTGTATCATAATTAGCACGAGGAATACTACTTACCTTACACTAAAGAAATAGGTTCTCATATGTACTGACATGATCATTAGTATCACAATCATCAAAGACAAATTATTCAAACTAAAAATTCATGTCTATACTTTCATTCTTGTCAACACATTCATCACCATGGTGAAGCCCATACATCTCATCCTTGCGTGAATAAACACTTGCAGCAAAGCCTTCATTAGTTGTTATTCTGATTTTAACCATGACCATTTTAAAAATTTCACTCTCAAATTCAACATGTATTAGCTTAATCACTTCCATAAACGTGATGTCAATATTGCAAGCCATATATGAAAACCCCTTATTATTCACTATTGATTGAATAAAAAATCAATAATGGTTATTCTCAATCAAAAGTGAATTGGAGTCGAATTTATTCATATTGAAATGTTGCACATTTTTGAGTTGATAAACCCCTTTTATTCTTGTAATATATGAGAAAATATTCAAATATTTAATCATATCATTACGTATAGCCTCATTACAGTGAAACTTGAGATGGGTGTTATCAAATGTAGTCTTTGATTTCGCTATGATAATGAAACTTGATGGAATATCTTGAGATGGGTGTTATCAAATATAGTCTTTGATTTCGCTATGACAGTGAAACTTGATGGAATATAATGGGAAACTAATATGATAAGAATTCAGCCACTCAAAAGTCTAACAAATTTTAGGTCTCATAATCATAGCCATGGATGTGATCATGATGTTAAATATAGGTCAACAACCAGAACCCATGTTTAGGACAGTAATCAAAGTACTTTCTATGTACATCTTTGTACCTCTAGAACAAATAGATATTCATTCAAATGATTTACTTGATAGACTTTATTTATTATAATAATAACAGTAAATGTTGTTCTGGCTTGTTATTAAGTTGATATTGATTAAGTATTAGAAAACAGCAATTAATATGGGTAGAATGTTTGGCGAATTACATCCTTAAATTAACAGTAAATTAATTGACAGATGAGCAGAAAGAACTTAATATTTGAAAAAATAATTTTTTCGCATATATTACAATGTAAAGATATACATAGCTTTTCACTGCATACACCTATAATGGTATGCTCCCTCATAGAAGCCCTTTACATTAATAATAGGCCTTTCCTCTTTTAAAACTGTAGGCCTGTCTCATTTGCAAACCTATTTCTAGGTTCTTGATATCTAATATATAAAAATACCAAATTTTTTTTTTCACATATTCTCCAGTAGTAAAACTCATTCTTTGTTGGATCTTTGCCGCCGTCCTCACTCTAATAAGTTCTTGATCAGAGCTACAAAATATATCTATTATTCTGAAATACGGCTGTCTTCTTTTTATTTTCTCCCTTGAGCTTGCTGAAGATTCTGTCAAACCTCCTGGAACATGAGCCTTGCTGTTTTACCATGAAAGGCCTCATCATAATCATCCTTGTGCCTTTGGCCTTGTTCACCTCATTACTTGTTGCACCCATTTTTCTCTTCTTGTATTTACTATCAATTTCTTCCTGATCGTTGAGCCCACATCTGGGAACATCTACTTCTAATATTAACTGTTTGGTGTTTTCAGCCGGAGAGCAGATCTTACCCGATTTATCAGGCTGTGGCTGCTCAGATACCTGATCTCCATCTTCTGGTGCAGGATATGGGCCTTTGATCTTGATTTTGACTGGCCCAACAACAGAAGGAACACTTTCTTCAGCTACAATTATATCATTAGGAGGTGGTGGCTTAGGGCCCTTCATAACAAATCTGATTCGCTTAACAGCACACGTCTGCCACTTCTTTTCCTCTGCCATGTCCCTGTGGAAGATATCAGTTCTCTCCTAACATTAAAATGAAATGCTCAGCGTACAAAATGTACAAAAGTATCTTCTATTTATATATTACTTGTTTTCTTCATGCAAAAGGATAATGCATGCTTGTCAATCTATTTTAAGTATCAATTCTTGGAATGCTTTTTTCCATTTTTAGAATTTATTTATACAACTTTCTTTATTTAGTTCTGTTCGAAAATTAATTATATCTAGATGGTTTATGTTTTTATAAATCTTTTACATGTTCACATATATCTAAATATTAAGACGCGTCTTGCTTTTTAAATAGAGCCTTTAACGGTCATGCAATTTAGGGCTCTTGTATGCCTCAGTTCTCTCCTAACATTAAAATGAAATGCTCAGCGTACAAAATGTACAAAAGCATATTCTATTTATATATTACTTGTTTTCTTCATGTAAAAGGATAATGCATGCTTGTCAATCTATTTTAGGTATCAATTCTTGGAATGCTTTTTTCCATTTTTAGAATTTATTTATTCAACTTTCTTTATTTATTTAGTTCTGTTCGAAAATTAATTATATCTAGATGGTTTATTTTTTATAAATCTTTTACATGTTCACATATATCTAAATATTAAGACAAGTCTTGCTTTTTAAATAGAGCCTTTAACGGTCATGCAATTTAGGGCTCTTGTATACCATGCATTGTCAAAGTCCAGTTCTGACTCTAGGTATCTTCGTTTTGAGGCATATTTGGGTCCACCATTACAGGAAATAAATGCTATCTAAAATCTTCATAGATTCAGAGTTTGGCAAATCCTTCGAAAACTAATTACTAGTTTAAAGTTTTGAAAAATAATTTATTCATTTTTCTATAAAGATCCTATCTAAAATCTTCATAGATTCAGAGTTTGGCAAATCCTTCGAAAACTAATTACTAGTTTAAAGTTTTGAAAAATAATTTATTCATTTTTCTATAAAGTTTTGACGTCTATAAATTTTTGTTGCGCTATCAGCAAAGCAAGGCCTTTTAAACCTACATTGATTTTATAAGGCGACGTTGGAAAAAATTGTGTTTCAAATAAATCTCAATTTCGAGAGCATATTCAAACAGGCCCTGACGTTAGGATCTTATTTTTGAACTATAATAAACATTTTGAGAGATTAAATTATTTTTCATGACACTCTGTTTATTTCTTATAAATTTTGTTGGAATTTATCATTTTTCCCAAAAAGTTAAAACTGAATTAGCGTATATTTTTATTTTAGAATTGGGTTTCTTTCTGTACAGAAGCAAACATAGAAAGGGCCGGAATTGTAAAAAAATTTGTGGTGGTGCTAAAATAGCAAGAGCATGGCTGGCACAGTGCACCTGAGTGGTTGGTAAGGATGACTGTGAATCCTTGCTTGTGCTATGAGGTTTTGACAATGTCCGGAACATTTTCGTCCACACTGTAGCTCATTTTGCATGCCACGCGTCTGTCACAATTCACATTCTTAATACATCTCAGAACTGTAATGAGGATTGAATTTTATGTATACACTTGATTTGATAATAAGTTAAAGTACACTAATGCCTGAATAAATGATTTTTTTTGTACGATTGGACATTAATGCCTAATATTTAGTCAAATTAAAATTAAAATCTCCCATTAATTTGGATTTGATATAAGATCCTTATAAAACTCCCAAATGTGTTCATCAACACTTCTTACACTTATTATTTATCAAAGTGGTGAATAGATTTTAAACATCAATATATTTATAAATCATTTTTTATGCGTAGATCAAATGTGTGGGTCATGATCAATGACGTAGAAGTAGATATGACTTTCACATGTCTATATTTGACCCAAATTAAGGAACAAGACAATCAACTTTTGGTTAGACCTTATTAGTTCTAGAATTAATCATATAGCATAGTTTATTAGTTCTAGAATCAATCATATAATAAAGCTTATTAGTTCTAGAATGAATCATATAACAAAGCTTATTAGTTCTAGAATCAATCATCTAGGAGAGCTTATTAGTTCTAGAATCAATCACATAGTAGAGCTTGTTAGTTCTAGATGTAAACCTATAGTATAGTTTTGGATCATTTAGCACAATTTACTTCAGTCATATATTATAGTTTTTTTTATCATTTACCATGTATTTACTTCAATTTTCACATTTACTTCAAAACATTTGATTAGAGTTGTATGAATCATATAACATTACCATGTATTTACTTGAATTTCCACATTTACTTCAAAACATTTGATTAGAGTTGATTGAATTATATAACATAGCTTCATTTGATTAGAGTTGATTGAATCATATAACATAGCTTCAGATCATTTAGCACAATTTGCTTCAAAATATCTATTACCACTTTCAAAATATCTATTATCACTTTTGATTAATCAGAGTTGATTGAATCATATAACATTACCATGTATTTACTTCAATTTCCACATTTACAACATTACCATGCATTTACTTCAATTTCCACATTTACTTCAAAACATTTGATTAGAGTTGATTGAATCATCCGACATAACTTCAATTCATTTAGCACAATTTGCTTCAAAATAGCTATTACCACTTTCAAAATATCTATTACCACTTTTGATTAATCTCTTTTTTTTGTTTGAAAAAAATGATCATTTAGCTAAATTTACTTCAAAATATTTGGGTAGAGATTGTTATTTCTAGATTGAATCATATAGCATAGCTTTGGATCTTTGAGCACAATTTACTTCAAAATATTTGTTATCACTTTTGAAGCCAAGTACTTAATCTCTCTTTTTAGTTTTGAAAAAAAAATGTTTAGTGTTCTTGTTTCAAATTATAGTATTAGGGTCTCTACTAATATTAATATTTGCTTCATGTATTCAATATTATTTAAAAGTTTTTGTTTATTTTGACGTCCATCTTGGTGATCCATTTAATCTTATACCCTTTAGGTAATGGTCATTAGAGTTTATTTTTAATTTTATTTCTAAATTAAAAAAAAAAATTGGAGTTTAATATTTGATCTTTCTTCAATATTTCATACAATATCCCCTCTAGTGTGATAGTCACTCCTTATGTTCCTCCCTCTAATGCTATGACTAGCCCTCATCCTTAAAGTTGAGCCTATACATTTCCCACTAGCATTATACCCAAACCTTACATTCAATCTACTAAGTGCTATCCTATCATCATATCCTACTAGTTTTATACATTCCTCTTTTCCTTCACTTATATCTATCCTCCCTCCAAGTAGTATAGTGTCCCTTACATTACTTAAATACTCCCAATTCCTCCTCTTCCCATATTCCTCGGCTTATTTATTCTCTAGCCCTTTTGTATGCTCCTACCACAACATGTATACTTTATGGAACATAAGAGATGGATAACCTCCCCAAGAGTAACTAGATGGTCCCCAAGGTGTTTTGATAGACACTAAGTTATAGTAACGATCTAGTTACTAAGAGTTAGTGTGTATTTAGCCCGTACAAGTAGCGGAGTTGGCTTGAGCCGTGGATTTTCTCCCCATTGGTTTTAGATTTGACTTCACTTTCGGGTTTTACCTGATTGAGACTGGCTTGCCGGCTGTTGGGTCCCCCTGCAGGGGACTAGTTTCACCTCAACTCGCCCCTTCGGGTGCTGGGCTTGGTCATGGGGATACCCCTATTGTTAACAAAAAAAAAGTTACTGTCTATCAAAACACTTTGGGAAACATGTTACATGAAACTCAAACTTAGGATTTTGACAAATCCAAATTGCATAATAAAATAATTATAGGATTGATGAACTTTGATTTTGAGACCTAATAGGTAATTTAAGAAGTGTCCACATCTCCACAATGTAGTTTTTTTAATTTAGTAAACCCTTTTGGCTTAGTGTTGTGAACCTTTATATTTGGAAATTCATATATGCTAATTTCAACCTTCTTAATGGTGTCTTCTACCTATGAGTATTTATCTTAAAACATTATACCATTTTTCTCTTTTCATATGTGCCATGTAACAGTGGAGGGGCAAACCAACTATAGACCCAACCACATGAAACTATAATATAGCCTTGACCAACACTTGAAGATATCCAAGATTGTTTTAAGAAATTCCCCAACTTATCTTAATATCTCCAGTAACTAGCTCCAACAATATCTATCATATTGACACCATAATCAGAGTTGTTTAAATTTTTCCTCGAAACCATGGCATGAGAGACATCTTTGAATGCAAGTGATCACCATTAAAATACTCTTATTCAATTTTGTCCATGAAAATGTTCCCACCTTTGGTAAAACATATTTTCACCAACATAAGTCATCTTGCAATGAGAAGTTGGCAAGGATAAGGTTTGCATTTGGTATCTAAGTTTCATCAAGTAGCAACCCAACTTTTCCCAACACTAAATGATCTTATCTTATCTTCTTTTGTCACTGTTGGAACTCTTACTTTGCTTAGTTATTCTTTTATCTATAATTTAGATGGGAGCCACACTTAGATCCTTCCACCCATATTCATCTCCATTTTATCCTTCTCTCTCCAATATGTAGTCTACTACTTTATGACCCCATACATCCTCCATAATTTCCTTACACTCACTCAATTCATGTAGTTCACCTAGTAGGTTGAAGCCATTCCACGAATCAAACTAAAATTCATGGAATTTCTATTACTTATAACCCACAAAAAGTTCTTAGTTATAATGTTCTTATAGTTCATCATGAATTTCTATTTATGTGTTTTTTATTGGTGGATTGACGATAGTTAATATTCTTCTAGGTTGCTTGGCATTTAAATATTTACTTTGTAGAATTCTACTCTAAAGAATCTTTAGAATTTCATATATTCTCCAAATTAAATTTGCAAGTAGGGAAATATTATGTGTCCTAGAGATATTAATACTAGTTCCTCCATCTAACTTATTCTTTCTTATCAAATCGTGGAAAATCAGTGAGATTATTTTCACTTTGTTGGATCCTTCCCATAAATTCTTTAAGGACACCATCTATTTTTTATGTGTAATTTCTGGTTAGTTGTATACATGACATCATGTATATAGGAATATCTAATAGAATGAATTTGATCATCATAATACTACTAGCCAAGGTTAATCACCAACCTTTCCAAGGTTCCAATTTAGACTTACAATATCTAATTGTGTCATTGGACATAAGCCTGTTCTTATCACTCCCTTGAACAATGGAATCATCATGTACTTGAAATATAATCTATTGTGATCTAGAAATTCTATATTTCTTCTCTATATTTCCCTCCTTGTATGGAAGAAATAAATCTTGGATTTATCTTTATTGGTTACTTTCCCAAACATGGAGATATAACAATCTAATGTTGATTTATCACTTTCATTTGATCTTCCCCATAGAGTATGGTGTCATGTCGACAAATTGTTGATGAGTGAGGTAAGCCATGTTTTTGTTAACTTGAATTTTAACCTAGGCCTTAGCTAATATTTTTTCTCTTGTTTCTCTACACATTACTTTAGCCATTATCACAAATATAAACAAGGAGATTGGATAAATTCTTTCTCGAGGCCTCTAATTGCTTCATAAAATCCACAAGGATTTCCCTTAACAACAATGCAAAAAATATTGGATTGGAAATGTAGCAATAGATCCACTCAAACCACTTTTTCCCAAGACTATTTTTTTAGCACTCACATCAACAATAACAAGTTTACTTGATCACAAAATTTCCTAATGTGTAGAGCTTTATTTCGATAATTTTCTTATTTGAACTAACTATAAAATGTATAGCTTCATGGGAAAAAATTCTACTAGTTATATTCTTGTTAAATGTAAATCCACTTCTCTCATTGGAGATGATTTCGTGAAAAACCAACTTTGACTTGTTAGCTATCACTTTTGATATGATTTTATAAATTGTACTGCATAGCAAGATTGAGTGAAAGTCTACAAATGAGTTTGAATCTAACTCAATTGGAATGAGTACAATGTTGGTGTTTTTTATATCCTTTAAAATCTCTATATTTCCTTGAATTCTCAACCACCTCCCAAACATCCTTATCAATGATACTCTAGCATTTGCAATAAAAACATGCAGGGAAAGCATCCATCCAAGAGCTTTGTCTGGGTAGAATTGAAGCACATCATGTTTTACTTCCATCTTAGACACATGGACCATTAGCATTTCATTACCTTTGGGAATATTTGTTGGCAAAGAGTTCATATCTCATGCTCCTAAGTTAATATTAATCTTATATATAAGAATATACAAAAATATTTTTATTTTAAATTTTATGAGTGTATGTAAATTTAGTTAGTAATATTTTAGTTTTATATAAAAAATATGATATTTTAGTTATATATTCGTTATATTGAAATTTGTACATCCATCTTATTTTTTATGATTTTTGTATCTATTTTGAGGAAATCTTAATATGTACATATTAACAAATATTATAATTTTTTAAAAGTTGGAATCATTCCCTAACCTTTATTAACACACATTTAACCCTTACCTTATCAGTTACATGTACCCAAACTCTAATATATTTATTTATTTCAAGCATTTATTAGATTTATTTGTACAACTAACTCAATATAGTTGTTTTCTGCCTAAATTTTTGTCTAGGGTTATTTTGTTGTTGTTGTTGTGGTGTTGAACCATAGTTACAAACTTCATCATTCCCTTGTTAAAATTCAAATTTAAATTTTGGTTGATTGGCCCCTTCATTTTATTGCTTTCTAAGTTGGTTAAGTACATATTTTATAAATTTTGATGTAATATGTTGGTATTTAAAGGCATTTATTTGCATTGAATTCATCATCCAAACACATCAAAAAATTATCTCTAATATTAGAGCATACAAGGAGCAATCCATAGTAAAAAACTTGGATACTATGGATTTAGTGTAGTAAAATGAGTAATAAATTTTCATTCATTATTCTAGGGCCCTTGTTTTTTGTCTTCAATATTTTGCACACATTTTAAGGGATTGACCTAGAATAACATGTATCCTTTCAACAAAATGACAACCCTTCTAAGGTATTTCTAGATATTGCTAGTTATTAGATGTTAGAAAAGAGCAAAGCATGTGAACTTTAGACAAGCAAGTAAGATATAAGGAACAAACATTACACAAGATCAAGTCCTAACTTAGAGGACAAGTTTGTATTGTTATACCCAACCCACATCATCAAACTTGATCTTAGAGAGAGTAGAGATTCATTGGAAGATCCAAGGCATATGACTAATAAAGATACCACAAGTTCATGTTAGATACAAAATATATTATAAAATTTTCACCAAAGGTACACATCTTTGATCAACGCTACATACCTTCATTTATTGCATTTATTTTCCTTACTTTAAGATTTAGTTTCAGAATACACATGTCCTAAGTTCATATTTATTAGATTTATGTAATATATTCCCATTTGTGTGCATCTCATTGGTTTAGCCTAGATTGACTTAGGGAAAGTTTATTTTCTTTTTACAATATCACTCATTAAAAATATAATTACATGGCTATTGAATATATTTACTTCGTAGGGTTATGCTTATTAAATTTTAGAGATTATATTGGAAAAAATTAACTTACAATAATATTAATGGTTTATCAAAATTAGTGCCAATACAATCTACTTTTCAAATATATATATATATATATATATATA
This sequence comes from Sequoia sempervirens, assembly GCA_007258455.2. Lineage (NCBI taxonomy): Eukaryota > Viridiplantae > Streptophyta > Pinopsida > Cupressales > Cupressaceae > Sequoia > Sequoia sempervirens. The sequence goes on along the minus strand of VDFB02156301.1, from coordinate 217 downwards.
TATAACCAAAACTAATAAAAATACACCACAAACCATCAATTTTAGGCTTGATTTTAAAATGAAATACTCATGATTAGACAAGTACAATAAAAATATGTATTGGAGACATGTGGGCCTTTGAGCCTTGTTCAAGAAGTGCAACCTTGGATTGATGTTTTTTTAATTACTACAACTCTTGCCAACTAGTATGGAGTTTATGCTAAAGTTGCATTTAAGA
>VDFB02156300.1:0-17217 GCA_007258455.2 Sequoia sempervirens | reverse complement strand
GATAGACATTACACACAGGAGTTAACTTGGTGTTACCCTTTCAAGTTAACTAGCTGTCTCACCTCATGCATATCTATTCTGAGATTCACCTTGTTTACTTGGAGTTTTATTTAGGGTTTTTCGTTAACTGATGGTAGTCTTCCAGTTAACTTGCTTTCAATAAGGACGTGCATGCTCGCACAATTGTCCATTTTTAGATTAGATGTTTCGGTTAACTGATGGTAGTTTTCCAGTTGACTGTATAGTTTACTTCATTAGGGCTTAGCAGCAAAACTTGCATGCATTGCAAGAACTGTAGATGACTCAAGGTGATTTTAGGGTTCCCTACACCTTGATGTATATAAATAAGAGCTTTTGCTCATTTGTAAATAACTTTTGCTTGAGAGAGAAATATATGCTGCGCCTACCTTGCCCTCAATATTGCTCTTTTGGTATTTGTTCATGTGTCTTCGCTATTACGATTAATTGTTATGCCACATAGGGTTTCAAGAGATTGTAATGGTGGATTCTTTCCATAGTTTAGATAAATCTGTTTTGAACATCTTTACCATTGTGATCAATCGTTATGCCACATAGGGTTTCAAGAAATTGGTGATAAATCTGTTTTGTGAATCTTTATTATTACAATCAAGGGTTATGCCACATAGGGTTTCGTGAGATTGTGATGATAAATCTGTTTTGTGAAGTCTTTACTATTTTGATCAAGTGTTATGCCACATAGGGTTTCATAAGATTGTCATGGTAAATTCTTAAATCTGTTTTGTGCCCAATAAACTTATTCAGGTTGAGATAATAGTCGCGCCACCTTGCCTTCAAGTAGAGAATCTGAATTCGTTTATCGTCAGATAGTCAAACCTTGCTCCGTTTCCTCATGCTCTGTTTTCCTGAGGAGATTGGATAGATTAAGTTTAGTTGTAGTTAGTGGATCTGCAAAACCAGAAAATACTCAGCTGCAACGTATAAGTTCTTTCAAGAAAGCCTTGTGCCTCTACAGCTGAAACAAAAAGACAGGACATAGTTTAGCTTATTTCCCTTTGCAAGTATTTTTGTCAAAGCACAACGAGGGAGCTTCCCCTCCTAATTTGAAGAGCACTCATTGCGTAGTGTACATAGGCTGTTCATAACAACTTTTACTCCAGAGGTGTTAGTTGTTACGCCAACATGCATCTTTCTCTGTGATAGAGAAATTTGAGGTGAAAGCCCTTGTTCCACCCTCTGGGAGTAGCCATGGTGGATGACATGTTGAGAGACTCCATGACAACATCACGTTGAGAGACTCCGTGATGATTCCCTTGTACTTGTGTTTATCCACCCTCTGGGAGTAGCCATGGTGGACGTCATGTTGAGAGACTCCATGGCGACATCACGTTGAGTGACTCCGTGATGGGCACTTGTACACATGTTTCTTTCCATACATGGGAGTAGCCATGGTGGACATCATGTTGAGTGACTCCGTGATGAGCTCTTTTCCACAAATGGGTGCAGCCATTGTGGATGTTATGTTGAGAGACTCCATGACTTGGATATCTGGAAGTATTCCTCCCTAGCTAAGAGGGAGTGTTGATGTGTAGCTGCGGGCCTCATACTTCTAGCGGCGATAAGCAATAAATTAAATAGTGCCAACGGCTATTTATTTATTGGAGGTGATTTCATTTATTTGTAATTAATATTTATATTCCTCATTTCAAATGAGGCCGACTATAGTGAAGAGACACATTGATTAATGAGCAAGCCGACCATTCATGAAGAGGCACGATATCTTGTATATATAGAAGTCGATGTTATCTTATCATTCATTTTTTCATCAAGTCAAGTTTGCATAAAGGAGAAATTCATACTTTCAGCAGATTGAGCATTTCTTTCAAGGAGATCGATTCATATAGAAGATATCATATAATTGCTTCTAAGAGAGAAGCTCTATTTCAGTTCGGCCTTGTGTGTGGCCTCATTATCGGCCTCGTGTTTGGCCATATTGTAAGCAAATTGCTGATATTTTATCAATATATAAGTGATATATTGTTGCTGGGTTTTTCTCCCTCAAGAAGGAGGGTTTTCCCAGGGTATATGCTGTGTTAAACTGTGTGAAATTGTTCTTTATCTTCTTATTTAATTTCTGATCCTAAAATTAACACTAGACAGCTCTTGCATGTGGTTATTTTTTATCTTTGAATCAGTGGGAAATAACAGCATCCTTGGTGAGTGAAACAAGAGAAAATTCCATGATGACAAGATAGATTAGCATTTTTCATGACCATTTAAGCACTGCATGCTAAATCAACTGCCTTATGACTCCGATGACAATGGATTGCTTGGGTCAAAATCCTACTGTTCATAATTGGCATATGTTTTCTTTTCCCTTTTTTTCTTAGAGATATATTGTACCTAATCTTCCCATTTCGTGCGATTTTGTACACCAATTGACATGCCTTGGTGAACTCCTGGTCAGTTATGTGCATTTTGGATATTTTTTTATTGGTTCTTGCAGCAAATTTTATAGCTGGGAGATATGTATCAATAATGGTTGTTTACTGTTTGGAATTTTGATGGTCATGATGTCCAAATCATTTTCATGAATGCAAACTATAAGTTCTCTAGATTCTAATTTTTTGCTTACAAAAGGATGGCACACATGCTGCTACTAAATGACTAGTTTTTTTGGTAACTGTTTATATAAACTCATTTAAGTTTTTGGATGTATACTATGTCAAGACATCTGTTTTTTTTTGTTTCATGGAACTATCTTTGCAAATTCACTTTGAAGTTTCTTAATCTTGTTTCTGTTTAGTTGCAGGTTCATATGATCTGAGGACATGTTGAATTGCAAATCAGATTTTATGTATGAGTTATCTGCCATTGAAAATATTCAGTTCAGCTACTAGAAGTCAGATTTATATATTATCTCAGAGAGGAGGACCAATAGAGGATCAAGATGAGGCCATGCACAATTGCTCTTTTTCAAACATTTCTGTTAGCTTGCCTGTATTTTATTTATCCATTGAATGGAGTGCCGCATCAAATCCTTTTGGACTCAGATATCGATACAGATGACTTCTTTGCAATTCTATATCTTCTAAAGCAGAACCGGTCAGAGTTGAATTTGAAGGTAAGCTGTTTTTGTTTTCTAGAAAAATATTTTGTGTCTATATCACTAGACTGAAGATATCTGTGTCATGTTTGTTGCATCCGTAAGAAATAAAAATTGCACATATTTTGATAGAGTGAAACTATAAGGAGTATATTCAGTCTTGAAGATGACAACCAAATGCCAATGCAGTTTAGAGCTATCACAGGGTGGGTACCAAACATGCAAGATTCTTAACATGGCCTATTGCAATTGAACACCTCAAGTCACCCTAGGGTATATACTTAAGAGATTTTTGATGATTTTTGCATTGAGAATGGCCTAGGATAATGCTCATATTGGAAACCATTGACCATGTGCTTCTGTATGCTTTTACAAGAGCAAATGTACAATTTGAAGTCCCTTTTGATGCAAGGAATCTCAGTTAGCTATCAACATAATGGAGAGTCAAGACACATACAACTCATTTAAAATTCACTTTAGGTATCTCTACATTCATTCTAAAATGGTAGATGCTAAAATATGGCCCAAATTCCTACCAACACTCTTTAAAAAAGAGATTCATTTTCTTATAGCAAAAAGATATGAAATTCTATTGTTGATATAATTCACAATTGTTTTCTACCTAACAGAGTTAACATGAGTGAAGTTGGATAATATATCCTTTCTTCTAGTTATGAAATCCCTCCATGGGGTCAATTTTTAGAGCTCTTTCTCTCTATTTTCATTTCTTAGTATGAATCAAATTTTAAAGTTTCCAAAGTTCTCATTTGTCTTAGATCATTAAACTCTTGTCATATTTATACATCAATACTATTCCAATGGAAATTATGGCTTTTGCCAATGGTTCGAAATCCTTGTTAGCTTGCTTGTATGCTTTTGTACTTTGTTGCTTTTCTAATCTTCTAGTTATGCACTTCTTGATATTGTGAATTGTAGGTTCAATGGCCCTAGCAATTTCGGTCTAGTTATCTCTATATCAAGGAATTTTATTGCCAGTAGTTGTTAAAATGTTGCTTTTTTTGGGTTCAAATTGAGTAGCATTTTTAAGGTTCCACAAGTTTTGTTGGTTCCAACACTTTTGGCACATTGTGTAAAGATTTTTTGACATTCTTTATAGTGTAGAGGTTGATAGATTTTTTAATAATGGAAACTTAATGAGGTGGATCATTGTTCTGCCAACAAAAGATTTCTCTTACACAGAGTGTTTTGTAGTTTTTAAGTGGCTCAATATTCTTGCTCATCAATTGCTCTTGAAAGTTGTCAAATAGGTTTGGAAACTCTTCTCCTCTTGATGATGAGATCAGTCATAAATGTAGCCTCCACCTCTTCTAAATATTTCTTTGCATAATTAGGTGCCCAACAAGATCCTTAATATGCAAATTGCTTTTTACTGGTCAAGTAGCTTGACATGCTTTCTCATCAGTGGATCTTCCAAGCTGTCAAAGATGTTTGTAAAAATTTTCTCCTCTTGATGTGCGATTGATCATAATCAAGTCACCACCTTTTGCAAATATTGCTACCCAACATATTTTCTTGATACTCAAAAGTCCCCCCTTGATTTTTTAAATTTAACACTTTGCAACTACCTTTTTTCTTTTGACCTTAGAAAACTCACCATACCTTGTTTGAATACTCACTCTTTGCTTTGTGACTCCATAGGATGATATATTCCTACAAGGAACTCTATGCAAATTGCTTTGTACTGGTCAAGTAGCTTGACATGCTTTCTCATCAGTGGATCTTGCAAACTGACAAAGGGGTTTGTAAAAGTTTTCTCCTCTTGATGTGGGATTGATCATAATCAAGTCATCACCTTTTACAAGTATTTCTACCCAACATATTTTCCTTGATACTCAAAATTTCCCCCTTGATTTTTTAAATTTAACACTTTGCAACTACCTTTTTCCTTTTGACCTTAGAAAACTCACCATTTCCTGTTTGAATACTCACTCTTTGCTCTATGATATTGTAGTATGATATATTCCTATAAGAAACTCTGCTCATTTGGTATCAAATATTTAACTTATAATATCACCATAGTGTATCCTTCTCCATCTTTGTGGAACATGGAGGGTTCAAAAAATTCCAAGCTTCCATGTTGAAAGCATTAGAGGAAGGGCTGATTTAAATTCATAGTTATCAAGATTAGTATGTTGTCTAATTATGAAAACAAATTGCATTATTTAACTATATTGTTAAGTAAGGAACAAATCATTTTTATAACCTTTAAATATTAAAAAACATGGATAAGAATTACTCTTTCTTAATATCTTAATCCTTGTTATTAATGTGCATCATTTACAACAAAAATCTAGATGAATCACTATTAATGGAAGAAAGTATTACTTGGAAGTGTTTTTCCCAAGTTGTTTTATATTTGATAACTTGTGCATTTCTAAGCTACCTCATATTTAAGTTTTGTCCTTCAACCCAATGAAAATTTAGCCTTTATTGGAATTGGAACTAGTACTTGGCTAACACTTTCCATAATGAAAATTATATTTTTATTGGCTATTTGATAACATATCTTGTACCAATCAATATACTTAAGGATTCTTATCAAATCATGTTGGAATTCTCTTATCATAAACCTTATATTTCAATTTGTCTTTGAATCAAATGGAAATTTATCCTTACTTTATAGAACTTGGAATTAGAATTCAATAGTGATTTTTGTAATTAGATTTGTATTTCTTTTGACAATTTGATAACAACCTTACACTAACTAGTATGCTCAAGGATTCTTATAAAATGCTGGAATTCCATTATGTGGTACCTTATCTTTCAATATTGTCTTTGAACCCCACACAAGATTCACTAGAAAGAAATAAAATATATTAATGTCCATGAATGACCAAAATACATCTAAGGGATTGGGAAGAGGTATGATAGAAAAGGGCTAGAGCAAAGAAGAGCCTAAGACATGAAACAAGAAAGAAAATAAATGAAAACGTGAGAATACCTAGAACATAGGGATTAACCTAAAGATTGCAATCCCTGAACAAGTACAATAATGATGCAATACAAGGTGGAGAAACTCACAACCAGACTCAAAATGATCAGACTTCAACAAGACATCAACCCTAGAAACACAAACTCTCAACTTGATCCAACCTCACACCAATAGGCTTGTAGTCTTCAAAATTCAACCTTACACAATATCTTTTAGAGAAGGCCTTTCAAATACCTTCTAGACACCCTCTAAGTCTCATAACATCACCCCACACAACATTCCAACAAATTCACCAAGACTTCTTTGACCCAAAATATAAAACCTTTAGACTGCCCTGTTTCAAAAGGCTACTAGATTAGCCCACTTTAACAAAGGAACTACCTCTCAAACATCTGCCCTTCACAAAAACACAACAAACAGTCAACAAGCATGTGACAAAACATCAAATTCCATGATTTGTTTCCAGATTTAAGGCTTCTTTAGTACTGTTCCAACAAACCCTCACTTTCAAGCAAAAACACAAGGGTTTTACTGAAAATCCTTACACCCGGGCTTATCTCATTCAAACAATGCATCCAACATTTTAATTACACCCTGCACAAACTCACAAAAATATCACATTGACATTTCCTTCACCGTTTCAACATAAACCTTCATTGACACCACAGATTCACATGGAAAAATAACACAGTCAACCCTAGGGCATTGTTCCCAGCCACACAAATTGCTTTTTCTTTTCATCTAAAGTATGTTGACATCTACCCTACCATGGTACAATGCCTTCCCACTGAGAAACAGCCATAACAGTAGGTGGAAGGCTTTAGTGCATGATTAAAATTCCAAACAGAGCCTTTGCTGCCCTAACACAGGCAGTTCCAGTAAAACAAATAAATCTTTCACAAAATTTGGAGTTAGACTCTCAAAAGGAGTTCAAATGAAAGATAATTCATTAATCTGCACCATTCAACAGAATTCAGATCATTAGTGGACCTGTACGGACCGTACAAAAGAGACAAAGTGCAGAAAAACAGAAAACAGAGCCAATTTGCAGAATATGGACGTTGTTATTGATATGAAACTTCAAAAACAATTCTCCACCAACCTTTGCTCGAGCCATTGAAGGATTTAAATACAATTTTCAAACCCAAACAACCTTCCCAATGTTCCCAACTGCCATTTAAATTCCCTTAACCCTTCATATTCTCTAATATTGCATTTTAACAACTTTTGTTTTGTACTTAACAATATTTGCATTTTGTGCAATCTTTTAACAACTTGACTCCTAAGACACAAATGCCAACTTATTACATCAAAGATGGTCTTCAAAGACCTTATTTAACATAGATAAACTAAAAACACCCTACACTACCCCTTGACACTTCCTATCCACCTTCAAGTGATCACATTTTGCCAATAGGGTGTAGGTGCTCCTGCACCAAATAATAAATAGAAAGTTGGGGGAGAACCCTACAAAGTAGTAAAAACTAAGGAAGACCACCTAGGTGGAGAACCAAAATCCTCGGGTGTTAGTGTTTGGTGACTTGTTAGCAACACCCTTGATGTTATCATCTATCATTGTAGGAGTACCAATGCCAAGTATGAGAATTATCCTTACGAAAATTGTAGGGCAAAGGAAGCGGAGTTGAACAATCCTTAGTCAACCATTTTTACTTATAACCTCTACTAACATTCGAAGCCAAAGAAATCCTAGTGGTTTTAGAGAATTTGGCAATTCCCTACGATTTGTGTTGTTGAAGGGGGTGTGAGAGGGTCCCCAATGCCATGAAGTGATAAATCCATGGCCATTAGAGTGAGCTGGGGTGGGGTGTCAAGGAGACTTAGCCATAGTAGATCACAACTCAGTGATCTATTCCCATCTATACATGAATGAATAGTATCCAAAGGGCACTGTAATGTCCCCTTCGCCATAGCCACCTTGTGATCGTTTAGCCTTAGTCATTCCCGAAGGCTAAACAGGAGTAAGGGAATACTACATTAAGTTGATATGTTTTCCAGCACGTTTGCTAACACACTGGCTAATATGTTTTCTAACATGTTTGCCAACATCATTGTTGGAGAATTTATTAACTTGATGTTTCTAGAAGCTTCTTGGGGTGGTTAATGATTTCTTTAAAAGGAGCTTATGTCTTAGCATTCATCATCACTTGAGTTACACATTTGCATATCAGATTTGGAGAGCTTGAATGCTTGACGAATTGGCCTGAGGGTTTGAAGACTCCAAGGTGCCGGGTTCGATTGTGAGATATCAATCCTAGCCGGATTTGGAGAGGAGGATAATTCAGTCTTTCTCATTGGGAAAAATTAGTGGCCAAGGGCCAATTTTGATTGGGACGATTTGGAGAATAAATCTGTGTTAAGTTCAGACCTCTTGCAGCAATTTTGAAGGGTCGACTTCACTCATATCAGCTCTTTCATGCATCGAATCTTCTTGGAGGTTGAGTCGCACTTCATAGGGAGTCTTGGAGATTGATTTTGATGCTTGAGAGTAGACAATTTTGATTGGGAGATATCAATCCTAGCCGGATTTGGAGAGGAGGATAATTCAGTCTTTCTCATTGGGAAAAATTAGTGGCCAAGGGCCAATTTTGATTGGGACGATTTGGAGAATAAATCTGTGTTAAGTTCAGACCTCTTGCAGCAATTTTGAAGGGTCAACTTCACTCATATCAGCTCTTTCATGCATCGAATCTTCTTGGAGGTTGAGTCGCACTTCATGGGGAGTCTTGGAGATTGATTTTGATGCTTGAGAGTAGACAATTTTGAGGGCTGCAAATGATTGTTCATGCCTACAATACAAAACAGGGGCGGCTCATATAGATGGGGCGATTTCATATTTAAAGCAGAAATAAAATCCAAGAAAATTCAAGAGGCATCGTTGGAGGTCTAGGAGGATAGGCACAACACTTTTGGAGTCATTGGCTTCATCATCTTGGAATATCGAACAAATTCTCAGAGGCTGCCATCATTTCCAGGTTTCATCGATTTGCATTAGTTTGCTCATTGTAGTATCATTTCATATCAGTCTTAGGAATTGCATTGTCAAGCAAGCCTTTGTCATAAGCTTCATACATTGTACTCTCATAAATCAGATTGTAATCTTGTCATAGTTGCGGCCATTGGGAGTTTACAATATTTGCACATATGGGATTGTATGCCAAGAGTCTTGGCAAGATTTGTAAACATTTGATGCATTACAATTAATGAGAAGGAGTAGCTGCATTTCATCAATTGCCATATTGTACTGGGTTATGGATGTATGCCAAGTGTTTGTTAAAATGACTAGTTGCTGTAGGTGCATGTTTGGCATAAGTAGAGCATGTATTTGCATTTGAAAATACAAAAAGAGCTGCATTTGCATTTTAGTGGATTGATTAGACATCTTGGTAGTTGTTTACAAGCATTGTTTCACCATTACACTAAAACAAATCAACAACAAAGCAAACTGAAACTCAAAACCAGCAAAAACAAGCTTCCATACAAGTGTTTGTCAAATTGTCCAAGGCAGAAAATCAGACTTTTTACATCCGATTTGACAGGCACTTTACAGGCACTTAATGCCCAATATCTATGGTGGGATAAAAGAAATAATCAATTCAGTAGATTTGGGACCACCATAGAGAAATATATGCCTGAGGTCAGTGGCCTTCTAAAGTAAAAGGGCCAATGATTTATAAATCTTTGGATTGATAACCTTAGAGTTGCATCAACAATAGATTCTCCTAAGTTACCTTGTTTGATACTACTTTTAGTAACTTTCCCTAGTGCATTTAATTAACTTGTAGCAGTGTTAATTGTGCAGAATTGTTAAGATAAATGAAAACAAAATAATAGGGCACACAATGAACAAAATTACATGAAATTTTTATTCTATATAAAACCTAATGGGTGAAAAACTCTAGGAAGGGTATGCAAATTAGCATTTCATTCACCATGATAGTGTTAGTAAAGGAGATTGCCAATTTAATGGTCTTACTAGGATTTAATCTATCCCTATGGTCATCTCTATTCTTTGCAATTTTGTGTTCACTATTCTTCATTGTCACAACAATTTGAAATTGCCTTATTTTAGCCCATCGATTAATTTGTAATAACCCTTGCAGGGCTTTAGCTCAAATCCATATAAATTTTTTGCGATCACTCAAATTCTAACTCTTTATAATCACCAAGTTCTTGAGGTGGGCAAGGTGAGAGCACACGGACATTAGAACGAGGACAAGGAAATTACATAAAGATATTGGCAACTAGCTAACCAATTTACAATCAATGTCCAAATGCATGAGTCACTAGCAGATTACAAGCAAAATCCAATCAAGCCAAAATGGCTGATTGCATGCAAATCTAATGAATGCCAAAATGGGCTATTAACTCAATACCCAAATGGCGGATAATGAAATGCAATGGGTCTAGGTTGAATCGACCAAGACCTTCTTACAATTAAAATGGATCTAGTGGAGAACTGACCAAGATGTTACAACATCAAATGCAAAACAATTTGGTGGTATAACCTTGCAAATTTTACAAGATTATTATCTCCATGATTAGAATGAAATTTAATATATAATTTATTTTAATATAAATTTCTAATATATTGAAATGCTGATGTAAAAATACTATGATTCAAATGCTGAAAATGAAAACTTCAAACCTTTGTTTAATGTTTTTGATATCATTAGAAGTGGCTGTCATGTCCCTGAAATAGGGCACCAAACTATAAAAATAACTAAGCGGTGAAATGCAAATAAATAAATAAATAAAGTAAATGACAAAAATACATATTAAAAATATATACACATATTAATAATTTAATATTATTATAATTATCAACTTAAAATATTATATTTACAAATATTAAAATATATATAAACTAATATAAATGAATATATATGTGATGAACCCTGCTGGCTCAAACCTCAAACCCCAGTATTTTCTTAAGTCTTAATGTGTTATTTTAGTTTTTTTAGAGAAAGTTTATAGACGGAAGAGAAGGGGCGCACAACATAAATGCTTATAAAGTGTAAATCTAAGCTAATTTAAGCGAATTGAATTTACAAAAGGTAATAAATAAGCTCAACAATGGATTCAGAACTCATAAACATACCCGAAAGATTCCAGATTATTTATTTAAGAAAGTAGTCCAGTTCGCCAGCCAAGATGGTGAAAAACTGACAAAATATGGTGTAGGAAGCTACAGAATGCAAAGTCCAGCCTGAAAACTATGGCAGATGATGAGTACAAGCAGATGCCAAAGGAGATGAAGAGAAACCCTTAGAAAGGAAGGCGTTTCTCTTAGGAAGTCCAAACGCCCTTGCACAAGAGCCACGCACTTCAATGCAAACAACCAGAATTCCCACTCAGAAGGTACGGCCATGAAGTAAAGTGTCTGCCAGGTGAAATGAAGGCGCCATCTCTCAAAACCCTCTGAAACTGATAAAGGAATTCAATAGGTAACACAAATCAAGCTCAGTAGAACCTTTGTATGAAGCTCTCACAAACTGCACAAATTCGACTGATCTCTCACAGTCTCAAAAGTGCTCAACACTGAAGAGATTTCGTTCTCCAATGGAAGATTGCTCAAAATCCTGATCACAGGTGAAAGCACAGGAAAATGTCCAAGGCAAAGTCAAAATATTCAATAATGAGTTTCTCATTGCCAAAAATGCCTTATATGCAAAAAGGCACGAATTCCAAGAAAGATATGCCCTTCTTTATATTTTAAATCTTTTAAAATATATTTAAGTCATTTCAATAGTTCTGACTTAAATACTTGGGCGCCCTTTTATATTTTAAGTGATTAAAATATTAAATCACCTTTAGAGAATATTTAAGTGATTTAAAATGTATAAAGTCAATTTGACTTTATAATAAAATATTAAGTTAATTAATAACTTAAATCACTCAAATAGGCATAACTTCCACAAATCTTCATAGAATCCTATGCCGTCAAAAGCTATCAACTCCAGAACTGCCAAGGCCTGCAATGAGCTAATCCAAGGACTCTGAAAATGAGAATGACCAAACTCTCCAGAAAGTACCACTGACCCTCTAACCAATCCAGCTAGCCCACAAGGGTCCAATAAAGGGCTAACATACTGTTCCCGAGAACTGACTAGAGTGGGGACATCACAATATATAAATAAAAGCAAACTATATATATAAACTATGAATATATATGTCCCACTTGCCAAATGAACAAGAATGAGCATACTCTACCTGCTGGTCTGCTGCAACCTCTTCCCATTCCCAATCAAAAATGGGAAAGCATATCCATGGACTTCATCACTGGGTTGCCTAAGATCCACGGCAAAGATTGTATCTATGTTGTAGTGGACAAATTAACCAAGTTTGCTCACTTCTTTGCCATCACTAGTTCTTTTTCAGCAGCTCAAGTTGCAGATTTGTTTTTCCATGAGGTGTTTAGATTGCATGGGTTGCCGAAAAACATTGTGAGTGATAGGGACAAAAAGTTCCTAAGCACTTTTTGGCAAGAGGTCTTTAGAATGAGTGGTACGGTGCTTACTCCAAGCACTAGTTATCACCCTCAAACCGATGGACAAACAAAGATAGTGAACAAGTGGTTGGAAGGTTATTTGAGAAACTATGTTTCGGAGCAGCAAAGAGCATGGGTGAAATGGCTTCACATAGGCGAGTATTGTTACAATTCTTCCTTTCATATGTCAATAAGGATGTCACCTTTCATGGATCTTTACGGTTATGAGGCTCCTAGCTTTGCTGATTTGGTGTTTGGTGATAGTAAAGCCCCTCAAGCCAAGGATTTGTTGCAGCAGAGTCAAGACATCTTGAAATCCTTGAAGAACAACCTTCAGATTGCATAGAATCAGCAGAAGATGTACGCTGATCAGCGGCGTATTGAGCGCTCTTTTGAGGTTGGAGATATGGTTTATCTTCACTGTAGCCTTACAGACAGTCTTGTTGTGACCTTTTTCACACATCGCCCCATTGCAAATGGGGACCCCCCCTAATTTTGGCTTTGCTTTTGGGTCGTTTTGTTGTTGTCTCTCTTTCTGCGGTCTACCTTTCGGGCAACGTGCCCACCATTGAGCTTAAACGTGAAATTTGATCGAGTCTGAAAATTAGGGTTTCCATCTTTTTGGTCAGTCCGAGGTTGAACAAAGTGAATATATTGAAAACAGGGATTAACATTGAGGTCAGTATGCTTCCAGCAAGCTTCCACTGAAATTTCATCAGATTCTGGCTACTTACTATTTTTAGTAAGTGCGTAATTCTAGGTATTCTCAGCATTTTTGAAATTTTGACAGTCACACTGCATTCAGAGCACATCAGGCTTCTCACTGGCAAAATTTGAGATAAAACAGACAACTTGCTATTTTTAGCAGTTCAGCTTCCAGAGCAGATTTCAGGGTTTAGATGCGAAGTTTTTCAGCGCATGTTGGAAGATTCCTTCTGGGTTTTCAGAGACCTTCGCGATGGTGTAACATGCAAAGCGAGATGATAACTTTCAGAGTTCAGCCTTCCGAGGCTATTTTTAGGGTTTGCATGTCAGGGTTTTCTTTGCATGTCTGCATATTCTTTATGGGTTTTTCGAGAGCTACGCAGTGATGTGACATGCAAACGGAGATAATCACTCATTCAGGAACTTACTATTTTTGGCAGATGCATCCCGGTAGCCACTTCCCAGCACTTCGGAATCGAGCTGGTCGCAATGCAACAGAAACGAGAGCAAACAGAGGTCATTTGATATGCATGCAAGATGAATTAGGGTTTCCAACTTCGGGGCCCGAAAAGAGGGGTAAAAAGTCAGAATTTTCAAAAACCGGTGTATACCACCGCGATCAGCGTCTTCCAAGCTATTTGCTGATAAAATTTGAGGGCAAACGGAGCACTTACTATTTATAGTAAGTCATTTCAGAAACAGGCTAAAAATAGTAAGTTAGCAGCAGGCGCCGACGTCAACAAGCAAGTCACGTGGTGAGGAGCACGTCATTAGAATTTCAAATCAAACGGAGTTGTGGAGGTATCAGAAATAGGTAGTTACTATAAATAGCAAACCACCTTCAGAAATGGGCTAAAAATAACAGGCCAACCCGAAATAGCAGTGTCAACAGGTTGATGAAGTCGTGAAGATCCAGTGTTCAAAATTTCAAAGCAATCTGAGCTTCTGAAGTATGAAAATCAAGGGACTTACTATTTATAGTAAGGCATGAAGAAGCTGGCGAAGACGAAGAAAAATTGGCTAAGTCTGAGACTTCATCCTGCACCACCATGAAAATGCGCCCATCTTCAGCTGAAGCCAGGAAAGAAATTTTTTTTTTCTAAGGCATAAAGTTTATCCTCTTGCCTGGGCAAAATGCGCCCTCTTCACAAACATGATGCAAGAAAATTTCTAAGTATGAATATCCTCCTGCTTAGCTAAAATGCGCCCAGGGAAAAGTTGGTAGAAAAGTCAATGAAAATTTCTAAAGGTTTCATCCACCTCCTATGGCAAAATGCGCCCTCATGCAAGGTCTCATGTTTGAAAAATTTCTAAGTGTTGAGTTTATCCCTCACACATAGCCAAATGCGCCCACTCTAAGAGTTTGATGAGAAAGTCAAAAGGGTCAATGTACTTCATCTTCCACCACCCTCCATTTGCGCCCTCACAAGCAAAATGCTAGGTGTTCAAATAAAAATTCTCTAAGTATAAAACTCGTCCACCTCACATGGCAATATGCGCCCATCTTAAAAGGAGGTCAACAAGTCAAAAGAGGGGGGCATTAGAATTTCATCCACCTCCCATGCTCTAATGTGCCCAAGTGAGGGCATATGAAGACAAAAGGGAAGAAGCTCAAGGGTCATCCTTCACATCATGCAAGATGCGCCCATGTTTAGAAGTCAACAAGTCAAAGCTAGGCGTTAAAGTTAAGTCCCTCATCTTATGCTAAATGCGCCCATGCAAGCTAAGAAGAGGACAAAGGAGTTGACTTCCACCACTCCCCCTTTGAATGCGCCCAAGATGGAAATGAGGTGGGATAAAAGTTGAAATCCTTCATCAACCTCTATATGCGCCCACTCAAGCTAGGAAAAGACAAAAGAGTCTAAGGCGTGATGACTTATGGAATGCATTGAAGTCAATTCCTCCTTGGTACCTTGAATGCGCCCATATTAGAGATGAAATGGAAGTTAAATATGATAGGCGTTGAGAATTAAAAATGTTCTCCATGACATATAAAGTGCGCCTAAGGTGATATAAGTGTTGCTAGGCATTGGAAATGCTAAGCCTATAAGGTGAAGGTGGCAATGATAAAATATGGGTGGCGTTGGAATTAAAAATGTCCTTCATGACAAGCTAAATGCGCCCCTTCAAGAAAGAATTTTTTTTCTAAGTGAATTGAAATAAAATTTCCTCACCACAGGCAAGATAATTGAGATGAATAAAAATTTGCTAAGGCAAATTTCAAAAATGCTAAGTGATTTAAAATTTTTTTTCTAAGGCACAAAATGTTCTTCCTTAGGAAAAACGCCTAAGTCTGGTGAAGTGATGAAATTTCCTAAGACACGAGCAAAATTGTCAGAGATGAAGTCAGATGATGTCGGCTTCACAGGGTTGATAAAAAATTTCAAGTCAGAGCAACAAGAGATGTTCACAGATGTGAAGAACGGGATTAAATTTGATAAATTTTTTTTTTTCTAAGGTTCAAAATTCGAAAATTAAATGAACCCGTTCGTTGTATACCCATGAATTCTACACGTTTTGAAGAAAATTCTCTTCTGGGTATTGAAGACCTTCGACAAGGAGTGGATTTCAAGGTCCCCTGCACTTCGCCAAGGCGTTTAAGATGGAGAATTTGATCGGCACTTGAACAATGAATTTTCCTAAGGGAAAATTTTAAAATTTTCTAAAGGCAAGGAAAGAAATGTTTGTGAAGATAAAATGCATTGGCGGATGAATTTGAAAATGATCGCCTAGATGATTTTTGATTGGGTTCCTGATGAAAACAATTTTCTCGAGCTGGAGTGAACGCCTCGGCCTGTGGAATGAAAATGGAAGCTCAAGTCTCTAGATGCGCCCTAAAGAGGATGAATGATAATATGAAAATTTGGCTGAGGCATGGAGAATTTGAGGATGAAGTTGGCTAGTGAAGACGATGAACCCTCGGGAGTTAAAGCGCGAAAATCAGGTAAGTAAAGTGAATTTATATTATGAAGTGTTCTAATACCCTTCTCCTTATTTTGCAGGAGGAACGTCGAGACCAAGTGGTGATGACTTAAGTGATGAAGAAAATAATCCAAGATGACATTTCAACCTCGAAGGAAGAAAAGTTGCAAGAAAATGGCTAAGTGTTGAGAATTAGTGACAGAGAGGAAATGTTTTCAAAACTCAAGATGGAGAAAAGAATGGAAGCTCGAGCAAAGTTGAAGAACAACATCAAGAAGAAGATCAAGAGCAGTGTGAATGCATTTCAAAGCTGGAAACTTCTAGAAGATGGTGGCCATTAATGGCTCATTTATTACCCCACTCCTCTTGGTGGCGGTTTTTAGGGTGAATCTTGTTTAGGCTGAGGTGGCACGATCTGGGCCATCTAGCCGATTGTAATCTGAGTCGTCCGTTGGACTTGGCCAGCTATATAAAGGGGGAGTCCCCCTCATTTGTACTCATTAGAAATTAGAAATTAGCTTAGAATTAGACAGTAGACATAGAGAAGAGGGACAACTTAGAAGTAGCTTAGTATAGATTGATAGTGTAGTTGAAGAAGGAAAGTTTTCCTTTGAAAACTTTTGCAAGAGATTGTTGTGTAAAAATTTCATAATAAAAGATCTTTTCATTGATGGTGAAATTCGTCTTTGTTATGGATAGCTAGCGAGGTTTCTTCATCCCTTCTACTTCAAGTAGTGTAGAGTAGCGTAATTTCATTTCATGCATGTAGTAGATAGGAATTGTGGAATGTGGTCTTTGATTTGAGCAAACTTTGTCTATCCATACCACTAGTGTGTTCGCTGATGGTGAATGCACCTTGTGTGGTCAACTGGAATATCATGCACCTAACTTCGATCATGATTTGTATGTTTATATGCGTCGTTGTGATGGTATTTTCATGCTAAGTTGTGATTTGAACACCTTGAGCTACTCCTCTGAAGATTGCACCGGTTCTGTGGAGTGTTGTGACCTTTTCACACATCGCCCCATTCAAGATGGGGACCC
>VDFB02156297.1:0-12203 GCA_007258455.2 Sequoia sempervirens | reverse complement strand
ATGCCTATATGGTTATTTTGTACCTATATTTTATACTTATATCGACATATATTGATGTATGCCTACATGGATATTTGGTTAATACAAATCCTTTTTATCGATGGTGTCCATATTTGCATTATAAATCCATGGTTCAATAGATATGAGTTATGTGTATTCAAGTGTATACTTTACAACCTATGTGTATACTTTGTGAATTACGTGTATTCCAATGTATACTTTGTGACTTATGTGTTTTCATGTGTATACCTTGTATTCATGCATATACTTTGTATTAATTTGTGTATACTGTGTATTCATGTGTATACTTCAAGGCTTACATGTTTTTGAGTAATTTTGCTTCCCTTATTCACATGTACATCTTGACTTATTCACATGTATACTTATTAATTGGTTAGCCCTAGCATTGATCATTGTTGTCCTTCATGGTTTGTCTTGAATATTAATTGATTGATGCTAAAAAACTTTATTAGTTGATGCTAAATAACTTCAGTATTTCTAGGAATACTAGTAGAGTTACAAATTCAAAAATTGCACAAATTGAAAAGAAAAGATTAACTATAAATAAATGCATTGATTATTAACTTGATAATTGATTAAGAATGAGTATAAAATATATCAAGAGATGGACCTTCTAGAATGACAACTGCCAACTAGAAAATAGGCAAAGCATTCCCAATACTTTGAAAGTAATAATCCACCCAAAATTGCAACGGGAGAGAAGTGATGCAGAGCAGGGAGGCCTTCAATTACCAATCACAAATTCAACTAATTTCAACAAGCCCTCAATCTCCAAAACCCTAACTAGGATGATTCCCTTCACAATTTCATTATTTGCCTTGTAGGTCTGGAGACCTAGTTTCTTGGACCTATCTCACAACTCCACTCTCAAACCCATTAACCAATTATATTTTCAAAAACCCTTTAAGGAATACCAAAACATATCTCAAAATCTCATATAACTCTTTGGGAACAAATCCCTCAAATTGATGCTTCTATGTTGTCCCCTTAAGTCAAATAGGCCTAATTTACAAAAAAAATCTCCTCTAAACAATCTTCCAACTCCAAATACCTATAAAAAGTCATTTATCAGTCTATAAAACTACCAAATCTACAATTTTTAGTCAGTGAATCACTCACTAAGTCCTCTTTATACAAAACCCTCATTTTTAGCAAGTTACAAAGGGGTTTATTAAAAATCCCACTTCCCAAATTCTTTACACTTCACCAATGCATCAAACATGCTTAAAATGGCTTTCAAATGCTTAATATATCACCCAAAAAAATTGTCCCAAAATTTTTCCTCACCTACCCACCTTTAACCATCAAATTTCACTCAAAACATTCAAATTTGACAACTAGGGCATCATGCCCAAACCCCCAAATGACCTATCCTACTCCCAAAACCATTCAATCAACTAAATCATACCATATTGGGCCCATTCCACTTAGCTATAGGAGTTACAGTCAATGGAATGGGCCATAATCACATTTTTATGTCTTCAAAACCTTAAAATTAGAGTTTCAAACCCGCCTACAAGGAAAAGTCAATAAGATTCTACAATCCCAATGGGAACACCTCAAAATCAGTCAAAATGATAGATATGACACTTAAACAACAATTCAAATCAATTTGGAGTTACCATCAAGCCGTATAGGCTATGCAAATACTCTACAACAATAATATTCAATAGAAAAGATACATAATTTCAATGAAAATAGGAGCTTTATTATTCAATCTTTTAGAAAAACCTCCAACAACCTTCTTCCATTGAGTTTAAAACATATTTTAAACCTTAAGAAACCTATTACAACTATTCTAATTGTGCATTGAATGCCCATGACCGTGGACTTCCTCAATTTTACATTTTTTTTTGCACTTTTACAACTTTTCAATAATGCACTTTTGACAATTTTGTAAAAATGTGACAATATAAACTCAATAACTCCTAATTACCCATTAGATGGTCTATTAGGACCTTATTGAATTTAAAAAACTCAAACACACCTAAAACTATCAAAAGACCTCTTTTGACAATATTAACACAAAATACATTTGGTGACCCTGTACCAAGAAGGCTTATTTAAGATCCTTGAGCAATGTATTTCCTAATGCTCCCTTGTTCTTACATATCTCAATTTAGTTTAATCCAAAGAGTTCCATGAAATGATTTATCTAAAAGAAAAAAATAGGTTTTCAATTGGTATTCCATGAAATGATTCATAAAAAAATTCCAATATATTTAATCCTTTGATTGGAACAACTCAATTAAGTAAAGGATACATAATCTTCACAACACTTGAAAAATATAATATTCATAGTAGATGAAGTAGTGTTTCAGTGAAAAAGAGGACCATGCTTAGCATAAACGTACCTATCGAGACACATTAGAGTGGTTTGCTTGGTCACACGAATTGCAAAATAAAAGTTGCACCACTTTGTAACTTTACACTACTTGCATTTGACATTTTTTCCATCAAGTGAAAACTAGACACCACAGGAAAATGACTCTGAGATAACAACAACTAAGAGAGGTTATTGTAGAGGGGCCAAACACGATCTTTTAGGCTTAGACAAAGAGTTCGTAAGCATCACAGTTTCTAAGTAATAGCCCGGTCAAACAGGTTGCTTTTGCACCACCATTCCTTAGCGAATGCTCCATTCAAATGTGTTGGAACAGTCCTGTTGATCGACACTTGAAGTTAAAAATGAAAGTTGCAAAACTTTGTAAATCTCTAAATATTTATATTTGACAATTTTTTCCCCGCGAAAATTCTTCTAAATAGTGCGATAACCAAGAGAGGTTATCGTGAGGGCACAAATGCAACCTCAGGATTAGATGAGAAGATTCTACATCACGCATCCAAGTAACAACATGCTGGCCTGCAGCCATTTTGCACTTTGACCTCAAGGATCAATCCGCTGAACGTGAGCTCTGCAGCGATTCTGCGTGTTTGGTGTAAGAGGACCATTCCTAGCGAAAACCAATTATTCAAAATGCATTGGAATAGTTCTACTTGGTCACACGAAAGTTGCGTATCGAAAGCTGCACCCACTTTGCAACCCTTGAACTACTTGCACTTAACAACTTTTTTCCCCCAAGTGAAAATTCTTTTCCACAACAGAAAAATACCTCCAAGATAGTGAAAACCAAGAGAATTTATTGTAGAGGGCCCAAAACATCCTACAGGATTTAATTAAAAAGTTTCTAAGCATCATGGTATTCGAGTAACATGCTGAAGTTTGCATGTATTTTGCACTTTGGACCCTTAAGGGATTGATCTAATTGAACATAGCTCATAGTGATTCCATGTGTTTAGGTGGTGTGTTATGAGCATGCATAGTATAAAACATATCTGTCCAGATGCATTGAACAATCTTTTGGTCACATCGGCTGCGTAATGAAAAGTTGCATCACTTTGCACTTTCAAATCACTACATTTGACAACTTTTTCCCAAGGGAAAATTCACCACCATGGGAAAATTTCTCCAAGATAAAAAAAACTCAAGCATAGGTTATTGTAGAGGGGCCCAACATTATCCCATACAGCTCTCAGACAAGAAATTTCTAAGCATCACGATATTCGAGTAACAACATGTTGAAGTTTGCAACCATTTTGCACTTTGGACTCTTCAGGGATCGATCTGGTTGAACGTAGCTCAGAGCGATTCTCCGTGTTTGAGTGTGAAAGAGGACCATTCCTAGAATAATACCTATTCAAACACATTAGAATAGTTTTTTTGGTCACATGAGTTGTAGAATGAAAGTTGCACCACTTTTAAATCCTTCTTAATCGCTTTGCATTGACTTTTTCCATCAAGTGAAAACCGACACCACAGAAAACAACCTATGAAGCAAATAAAAATTGAGAAAGCCATTGTAGGTCCCAACATGATCTCGTGAAAGTATCAAATGAATATTTTGTGGCACCGCCAGCCAGGAATAGCCCATCAAAGACTTCTTTACCCTTTACCTGGACTCTTTAAGGGATCAAACCGATTGAACGTAGCTCGAAAGTGATCACGTTTGGGTGCAAAAGAGGACCATGCCTAGCATAAATGTACCCATCTAGATGCATTGGAACAATTCATTTGGTCACACGAGTTACAGAACGAAAGTTGCACCACTTTACAACTTTAAATTGCTTACATTTGACACTTTTTCCATCAAGTGAAAACTGGACACCATGGGAAAACAACTCCCAGATAACAAAAACTGGGAGAGTTTATTATAGAGGGGCCCAACACAATCCTATAGGCTCAGATGAAGAGTTCTTAAGCATCACATTTTTCAAGTAATAGTCCATTAAAGATTGCTTCCCTTTTGCACTTTAAACTATTAAGAGATCTATCTAGTTGAATGTAGCTTAGAGTGATTCCGCACGTTTAGGTGCAAAAGAGGACCATTCCTAGCATAAATGTACCCATTTAGACATGTTGAAATAATCTATTTGGTCACACAAGTTGTAGAATGAAAATTGTACCACTTTGCAATTTTACATTGCTTGTAATTGACACTTTTTCCATCAAGTCAAAATTGGACACCATAGAAAAATGACTTTGAGATAACAAAAACCAAGAGAGGTTATTGTAGAGGTGCTCTACGTTATCCCAATGCCTCAAACAGAATTCCTATAACCAACACGATATCTGGGTAACAAACCGTCAAAGATTGTTTCCCTTTTGCAATTTGGACTGTTAAGGGATTACATTGCTTGAATTACAAATGTTTGATGGAAACAATAAAATTTTATGTAGATCAAGGAGGAAATCAACCTACAATCACAATTCAAGCCTTTAGAAACAACTTTGCAACCCTTTTAAACCTATCTCTCCAACTCTTCACAAATTCACTCAAATTCCCTTGTAGGTCTGTAGACCTAGTTTCTGGACCAAAACTCTCAGATCCAATCTCAAATCCAATCTCAAGTCCTCTAACCAATTGTATTTTCAGATATCCTTTAACATCTTACAAATCATATCTCAAAAGCAACATAGTTCACTTTGGACCAACTTCTCCAAAATCATGCAACTACGTTGTCTTAGACCTCAATTAGGTCACTTTAACAAAGCATCACCCACTCAAATACCTTTCCAACCCTAAATATTCATGGAAAATCACTTACTAGTCTACAAAACCTCCAAATCCACAACTTTTGATCAAAGAATCACTTCCTATGACATTAAAACATGAAACCCTCACTTTATGCCATTCCAAAGGGGTTTATTGAAAAACATTGTTCCAGGTTGCTACATAGCTAACCAAGGCCTCAAACACCTTTAGTTATGTCTGCAAATACTTGAAGGTTCATCAAAATCTATTTCCCCCAAGCGTTTCTACAACTTCCCTCCTCTAACCATCAAATTTCACTCAAAATACACAGTTTGACAATTAGGGCATCATGCCCAAGCACTCAACTCACCTTCCCTACCCTTCCAAAGCTTCAAACACTTCAATATATGTTTGATCATGCCAAATCAATCATCTCCCAATCTTTCCTATGTTGTAAATAGGATGCCATTTAATTGCAATCCGAAATATTATTTCATGTATCTTCTAAATCCTTGGAAAGTGTTCCCCAATAATAGGATTAGAAAGAGATTAAATTTGAATGAAATGAACATGTAAATTGACATTTATACTAATTATAATGATAGGAACATGTGCATGGTCGAAGAAGAGCTCCTACAAAAATAGGAGCAATATGGGGCACCTTACATGGGAAGGTGGAACCCACTTGAGTTAAGTTAACTGCTTGGGAGAAAAGATAACATTCAGTAATGCAAACATCCTTGTAGCGTAAAAATATGCCATACGGCTGGAGTTCAATTTAGTTCTGCCTTAGTTTAGTTTAGTTTAGTTCAAGATCAATTCAGTTTAGTTTAGTTTAGTTCAGTTATAGTTCAGTTATCTTCCGTTGCATGTAGTTAGTTTCAATTGAATGCTAGTTGACTTCAGTTGACTTGGAATGCATGACTAATAACTTGAGTTGCATGACAAATAACAGGTGACTATTTACAGTTAATAGGGGATGATAAATCATGCATGATATTTGCATGAATGGTGGAGAGATATGTTTTGAGTTAACAAAGATTGACTTGGACCCACCTTGGGCACCCAAGTTGCAATATTGGAGTTAACAATTTTGTATGATAAGATATTTTAAAAGGCTGAGTTAAGTGGGCCCATTCTTGGGTGCCAACTTTGAGGAGAAGCTTACAAGATATCTTTGGAATCAACGTTGAGTTATGAATTTAGTTTGGGATGCCCAAATTGATGAAGGACTTGGTTTGACATTATTTTTCATGGAAGAAATCTACTTGCAAAGAATAGGTGTAGGCTTTGTGAGATAAGCTTTATGATTTGTAATTGACAACTCTTTAGAGTTTTCAAGGCTCATTATTTTCTATTTATTGCAGCAAGTTGAAGAGAGTTTTATTAGAGTTTATTGCAGGTTGTGAAGAAGAATTTTTGAAGGCAAAAGAAGCATCTCAAGCAAGGATTGATAAAGAATTATTGTAATCTTATTCTAAGGTTAAATAATACAAGCACTATTGATTCTAGTGGTGGAGTTTTTCCTGAAAGGGTTTCTCCACCTGTGATATGTTGTGTCACTTCTATCTGTGGTCTTATTCTTCTACAATCTTGTGTCTATTTGTACAAAATGGTAAAATGAATCCAAATAGATAATCATCCACAAAGAAATTGTAAAAGAACACTTATTTAGATCTACAATCTTATAGTTTTACAAAGTATTAAGCTATATAATTACCTCCATTTTCAATATTTGGTATCAAAGCTAATGGTTGGGGTAGAGTTTGGGACACCTTTCTCTTAAAAGTTTGAAGATTTTTTGGCTATAGTGGGAGATTTTACTATTGTGTTATTGTTGATTTTATAAAATAAGTTTGTTACAATGAGTTTTAATTCTCATTTAGATATTGAAAGATTCAATGGATCTTAATTATTAGATGTGGAACTAAAAATGGAGGATCTCCTGAAGAGACGGTTAGTCAGTTGGTAATGAGACAAAGTCACCTACAATGATGTCGAAGAGGATTGGGTTAATCTTGATAAGAAGGCAAGAGGGACCATAAGATTATGTCTTGTTGATGTTGTTCTTGAATGTTTCAGAAGAAACCACCACATATAAATTGTGAAGATAATAGGCGATATTTATCAAATTGAAAGTCTTACTTCATTAAGTTGTATTTGGAAAAATACGTTTGTATTCTTTAAAGATGAAAAGATGGTGATGCTATTGCAAATCATTTGAATGCTTTTAATTTTATTTAATTTAGTTAGCATCTGTAGATGTAAAGCTAGAAGATGAAGATAATGCATTTTGTTACTTATTCTTTTTACTAGAATCTTGGGAAAATCTAATTGCTATTAGTGGTGTATGAAAATAATGTAAGATGGACAATATAATTACTTTACTTCCTAATGAGGAGATGATGAGGAAGTCAAACAGAAATCCAAGATGCCTTGTTTGTAAGAGGTAGGGCTAAGAAAAAGGAACCTAAGGGAGACAAGGAAGGAAAGGGTAAGTCTGAAGGATGGAGTAAGGTAAAGTGTTGGAACTATGGGAAGCCGGGACATGTGAAGAAGGATTGTAAGAACAACAAAAAGAGTTATGATTCTTCTGTAGAGGAATCCTTGGATGACAGTAATCATGCATTGATCATTTCATGTAAAAATGTTAGTGATGACTCTTTTCTTGATGTTAAAGAGTGATCTTCATGAAGAGGATGGTAGTTATGATGCCATGTGTAGCTCTTACCATGGTTCAGTGGGATTTGTTGGCAGTGATGTGGATGCATCATTGGTAAGGTTATCTTCATGGGATTGGGGATATTTTTTTCTTGGTTTAGAGTGGTTGCTATTATGTCATGGTTTACTCTTGATATGCGTTTAGAGTTTGGCATGGTACTTGTTCTCTTGAGACTAGGATGTTTATGTATGTTATGATGCATGTGATGTTCTTGGAGGAGATGGTTAGATTATGTTGTCATGTTTATGTTCCCATTCACAATTGGAGCTTTGACATTTATCTTGTGTGGTTCTCTTTGTATTGAGCACATGATCATTTGCTTAATTACTTCATGATGATGTTATGTTGCATTTTGAGTTTAGCATGGATTGATTGGTTACAAGTGCTTGTGGATACATGGACACTTAGGTGAGGCTTGGAGTTCTTATGGGTAAGAGATATATGTTGAATGGCTACTTATAAGAAAATATTTTTCACAATAAAGACCTAGCCTACACCTTGGTTGGACATAAGTTCAACATACTAGGCAGTTTCACATGCCTCCAAAGATGTAGTTTGGTTACAAAGACTTGGGAAAGGTGTTGGTTTTAATTGCAAGTTAAACTTGAATGTGATAGTCATAATGCTATTTGTTTAGCTAAAATCCTATGTATCATGCTCATACTAAGCATGTTGATGTTTTGTATCACTTTGTGCGAGAAATGGTTGTGTAGACACATAAAATGTACTGATTGACATTGTCCATCTGATCCTAACCACTAATATCGTTTCATCTTGAATCATCCTTCAGTCTAACCATTTAATCAAATATCCTTATTTGATTAAATTCATCAATATTCCTCCCTTAATTAAATAAATCAGTTATCTAATTAAGTCACCTTTTCTCGATAATTAAATTAACCATTTTGATCTAATTATCCTATTTAATTAAATAATTAATTTTATCTAATTAAATATCTTAAGTCTATCTATTAAATTAAATAATTTAAAACCTTATTTAGTTTAAATCTAACATCATCTCTTTTAATTAAATAAATCAAAATCTTTATTTAATTAATCCCTTATCACATTCTACTCATATTTGATTTAAATAAATCCACAAAATTAAGTCAAATAGGTCACATCATTTAACCCCTTCATTAAATTAATTAACTTTGATTAATTTAATCTCCTCTCATATCCCATCCTCTAGCTTTTACCACTTGCACATGAAAATAGACTTATTTGATTTATTAAATCTCTATTTTCCTCAACAAGGCATCTTTTAAGGAATATTCTTCAAGTTTGAATTCAAAATCCAAGTTGACATGTACATCCAACAAGACATTTACTCTCTCTTACATGTCCTTTTCCTTGAGCCAAGTGGCATTCAATGCATTCTTCCTTTCCCTCTTGCATGTCATTTAACCAATTTCAAAATTCAAATATATGCATTTATTGGCACAATCCTCAAAACTTGCACATCCTCCATCCACTCATAGGTTTACAAGTGGCACTTTTCCATTGGCTAATTCTTAGTCCCTCATTGCTCTATTTTTGGCATTCATCCATCAATCTCATCTATAAATAAGAGGCTAATCTCCTCATTTGAGCATCCACAATTTGAGTAAACTTACTATGCTCAAATAATTAGCAAATTCTATCCATCACCATTGAGTTCATAGCTAGGTTATGCAAATTCTTTCTATTGAGCACCCATCAAGCATCAACAAAGTGGATCAAATCTTCATCAAATCAACATTGCATCATAGAAGGAAAGGGCCACCACAATCAAATTACGCACCTACGGGATCAAGAGCCTGTCGGTTTTAATTCAGGACCCACCCCCTCTTTGTTGTTTTTACTGTGTTCTTCATCTCTTTCCTAATTCTAAGACTTCCAGAAATGACTTCATGGGGAACTTTGTCTCCAGTTTCTGCATCACCTCCAATGTGTTTTTCTCATGTTGTTTTAAGGTGCATTAGGATTGGGGTCTCGACAGGTTGAGAGAGTGGGAAGTTACACCGAGAAAGCTGACACTTTGATCAATGCTTTGCAGATTATCTTATGAAACCACCTGCATAAGTTCTTGGTTTATATTAATCATTTTCTTGGAGCTTCAAGGATTATGTAGGTTGTGCTTGAAGTCACATGGATTGATTGCTGAGCAGAAGGCCATTGGCCTGAGTCCCCAGACTTGATTTTATAATAATGATTCCCTTTGTTTAACAATTGTAATGTATAATATCAAGTGGGAGAATGTTGTAGTTAGATGCCATTTAATTGCAACCTAAACATATTCATGTATCTCCTAAGTCCTTGGAAAGTGTTCCCCAACACTAGGATTAGAAGGAGATTTGAAATGAATATGTAAATTGACATTTGTAATTATTCCTAAATGATAGGAACATGTGAGGGCATCCAAGAAGAGCGCCTACAAAATAGGAGCGCATGGGGCACCCACATGGAAGGTGGAACCCACCTTGAGTTCAGTTAACTATTTTAAGAAAGATAAAACTCAAGAATGCATGTAAAGATCCTCTAGAAGTTACTAATTGATGCTTCACATGCATGGAGTTCACCAGCTTCAATTCAGCTTCTTTAGTTTAGTTTAGTTTAGTTCAAGATCACTCAGCTTAGCTCAGCTTATGGTTCAATTATCTTCGTGATGCATGTAGTTGGTTTCAACTCCTAATGCTAGTTTACTTCAGTTGACTCAGAATGCATGGCTAATGGCTTGAGTTGCATGACATATAATATGTGAATACTTACAGTTAACAGGGGATTATCAATCATGTATGATATTTGCATGAATGGTGGAGAGATATGTTTCAATTAACAGAGATGTACTTGGACCCACCTTGGGCACCCAAGTTGGCATCTTGGAGTTAACATGTTTGCATGATAAGATATTTTATAAGGATGAGTTAAGTGGGCCCCTTGGGTTCCAACTTTGAGGAGAAGCTTACAAGATATCTTCAGAATCAACATTGAGTTATGACTTTAGTTTGGGACGCCTAAATTGATGGACTTGGTTTGACATTGTTTTTCACAAAAGAAATCCAATTGTGAGATAAGATTTGTACTTTGTAATTGACAACTCTTTGGAGTTTTCAAGGCTCATTATTTATTGTAGCAAGTTGATGAGAGTTTTATCAGATTTTATTGCAGGTTGTGAAGAAGAATTGTTGAAAGAAAAAGAAGCATCTCAAGCAAGGATTGATAAAGAATTATTGTAATCTTATTCTACTGTTGGGGCCTAATACAAGCACTATTGATTTTATGGTGGAGTTTCTTTTTTCCTAAAGGGTTTCTCCCACTTATATGTTATGTCACTCTATCTTCCTGGTCTTATTCTTCTACAATCTTCTCTCGCTCTACTTTACAATGGTAAAATGAATCTAAACAGAGAATCAACATCCACAAAGAAATTAAAATTCTATTTAGATCTACAATATTATAGTTTTACAAAGTATTAAACTACATAATTACCTCCATTTTCAATAGCCTAAGACAATTTCACCAAAACCCAACATTTAAACTCCATTTTTAAGCCAAAATTTATCCAATTTCCTTTGGGACAACAACCAAAAACACTTCTAAATTTTTTCCCTACTCTTAAATAGTATTCCTACTTCTAATCCTACAATTTTGGACTCATTCCACCAAGCCACAAAGAGAAACAATAGGTGGAATGAGTCATTTATTCATTTTTAGTCTTCAAACCCTTATGGCTCGCCGTATAGACCCGCAATGAGTGATTTGACAATAAAATTCTTAAAACTGAATGAATTTCCTTCACTCCAAAGAAAAAATGTAGCTAACACCTATCTCTATTAATTGGAAAATCTTTTAGGACATAATACTTTTGTACAACCAAGTATAATAGTCTGCAACAGAAAAATTCAATGAAACACACATAATTATAAGAGAAATCAAGGGATTTTTATTGTTTTTCCTTCACAAAAACCTTCAAAAACCTCTTCCTTCAAGTTCCCAACATATTTAAACCTTAACCAACCTATGAAAATGGCTCTAACTACCCTTTGAATTCTCATGACCATCGAGCTTCTTCGAGTTAACTTCAAATGAGTACTTTTTTGGCTGAGATTCTCTTCGATGACTCATAAATCAGCATTTTCAATGTGAAAACTCTGCTTTTTCATGCAAAGGTGGTGGAATGTGAAAAACATGCATGCACACTTCACATCATCAAAAAGCTACTTTTTGTTAGAGCATGCACAAAACCAGGAGAATATGCAAAATGTGGGCCTTGAGATCACAGGTATATTGAGTTTTTTACTACTTTTAGAGCAAGCCAAAATGTGCTTGCATTATAACACAAGCACATTTTCTTGCTAAAAACAGTCATATCTCTACTTTTTCAAAATGCACTCGTGTTATGAGAAAGTTGGTTTTTTTATAGATTTCTTCTCTCTTTGTCTATA
>VDFB02156296.1:0-13332 GCA_007258455.2 Sequoia sempervirens | reverse complement strand
ATGTATTTGTATTAAAAATTAGAGAATTTTATAGATTTTTCTTAAAAAGTAGGGTTTTTTTTGGTTTTTTTTTAAAAACTAGGGTATTTTTACAATCTTTTCATTTATACTATCTAATTTCAATTAGATTAATTAGTTTTTAACTTTAATCAGGCATTATGGCTGCTAAAAATAAAAATGCACAAATTCCAAATGATCCACTAGCTGAGAATGAAAATGCACAAATTCCAAATGATCCACCAGCTGAGAATGAAAATGCACAAATACCAAACGCTCCACCACCTCTATAGCCATCAATTGAAGAATTAATTAGTGAAAAATTGCAACAATTAAAGGGTATTTCTAAAGTTTATAAGAGAATCCCTCAATTATTTGAGATGTCAAACACATTGAAGGATATAATTAAAAATATAGAAACCCTCTCCACCCAACATAATTCCTTTCATTCATGGCGAGAAGACATGAGGGAATATTATGCATGTGGATTGTCCTATGATGATGTGAAAGATCTCAAATTAACCAAAGCCCAAATAGCCTCTTTATTTGTTAACCCCCACACTAGTTTGCTAGTTAATGTTAATAAACCAAAACTTTGTATAAAATGGTTCATGCATAGGGACATTGTAGATAAATTTTGGGATCGTTGGTGTATGGTTTTTGATAAACCACTGAACAACAATTGTGATATACCATTTTACTTTATTAAAAAATTATATGTTGAGTTTGTGTTAGGGCATCATGTCAATTACTTTGACATTAAACCCTTCCAGGGCATTGGTGGAGGTATGCCCCAGGATAGACTAGGGGCAGTTAGAGTAGTCCCAAGCCCATATGTTCCCCCTCCTCTCCTTCCTCCACCATCTCCAGTATATCATCTGGATATTATGCAGGATGTAGCCACACAAACTATCCAGTCTATTCACTCTTTGAGTGGCCTTTTGGTTTTGCATGCTTCTACAGTAGCTCAGCCACATTATGGTGATGTTGGCGATGGTTCGAGTGCTACTACATCATCATCGTCAGGTTCACATATTTGTGTGCCACATACTTGCTCCATGTGCTGCCAGATATGCTTGGGTCCTCTTGGACAACCCACAGAGCATCCCTTGGATACTTCTGATTATGACCTCCATAATGTGGACATTATAGATCAGACTCAGGGGAGTGGAGCACACCCTACAAAGTCCTCTCTTGCTAGAGAGGGGGACATTGGAATAGTGACACAAGTAAGATTTAAGTTGTAAATTCATAACTTGCATTTTTTTTCAAATGAATATTAATAAGAGATAGTATAATGTACTAATATTTATTTACATGGTCTATTTAACTGTTGATGTCTAAGGAGGAGCTCGCATAGGTGACTGATAGCACCCTTAGGGCCATTTCATTTGGCCTCGACACACACACAATATATATTTTCACACTCACTCATTTACATTTTTTTATTATATACTTGCTTGTCATTTGAATTGCCATTTATGAAATTATATAATAACTTATATATTTATCTTATTTTCCTCTTGTAGGAAATACCTAGTGTGAGCGAGGTGCAGCCTTGTCCAGATTAGGAAAGTGCAATGTTAGATAAGGGGAAGTTAATTGAACTCAAATTTGATTGAATTAAGAATTTTAAGATCTTATATTGATTATACATACATCGATATAGATTGGCAGTTTCATATGTACTTGTCATTTTTTATGTATAGGCAGTTATGAGCTATACATCATTGATGACAAGTGCGAGCAAGGTGCAACCTTGTCCAGATTATGGAAGTGCAATGTTAGAAAAGGGGAAGGTAATTGAACTCAAATTCAATTGAATTAAGATTATAAAAGATTGATTATACATATATCAATATAGATTGGTAGTTTCATATGTACTTGTCATTTTTATGTACAGGCAATTGAGCTGTACATCATTGTTGACAAGTGCCACAATTCCTGAAGGAGTACGTATTGGAATACTTGAAGGAGTAGGTGTTGAAACACCTCAAGGAGGTGTCGAAACACCTATAGGAGATAAAGAAAAAGATCAGCCTAAAGAGGTATGTGTTTATTTTATTTTGTGTTTCGTATTTATATGTTCCTATTACTAACAATTATATGCTAACTTGGATCAATTTTATGTTTTTGTTCACATATATAGATTGACATTAAAAAAGTTGGTTTGGTCAGTTCTGTTAGCTCTCAAAAATGCAGGTAAAAGGGTACCTCAAGAGGATGCCAATCTCTTGATACGTTTTAGGGTAACAGACAAGGTTGAATTACTTAAACCTTATACTCTTCAAGTGCTGCTAGACCTAGGTGGGTGTACCTATATGAATTGGGCAGACTTGAATTTTGATCTTCTCTTCTTGCAGTGATTTGTCCATGATGGCAGATGGAAGTGGACAAATGAAATCAAATTCGGTATAGATTGTATGGCAATATTCCAAACCAAATCCTAATATGCTCAGTTAATAGATGTAAAGAAAATGAATGAGTCCAAATGGTGAAATGCAGAGACTAGTGCCTTGTTGGGTATGCAGAGTCAAATGAAATCTAGATGAGCAACTTTTTCTTGGCAGAAACTCAAATTGTTTGACATATGTTTTGTTTATAACTTGTATAAACATGTAAGACTATGACTACCAAGTTCTTCTTTAATAATCCAGACAAATTTCCCTGATTTTTGTGATCAACCAAAAGGATTTACTCTTTTCTTGAAAGAACCAGTCAATTAACCAAACAGATACAACAAATGTGCACTGATAAATTGAATGTAAACTTGTTCTATCAATTTAAACAACCAGAAAGCATCAATCTTGGAGACAACTTAGCAATACTTTCAATAAATTCAACAGACAATTGACACCAGAAATGAGCTACAACATCAACTGATTCTCATTAAAAACTCCATTTTGAAAACATGAATCATGGTCTCTGTTATGTGGAAAATTTTATTCAACTGTATATTCCCTACCCTATCTACTCTAATCTAATCTGAATGTCCCATTCACAATCGGGAATGAATATTTATACACCAGCATCTGAAAGGACACATCACTTCACATTCCAACGTCGGCAAGCAACTGTTCGCATTGGGCTATTGTTAATCATTTGCTGAAGACATTCACTGAGACATCTAGTAAGTATGCTGAAGGAAAATATATCACCAAAAGTAATCCTTCTATCTTATTCACTTCGCTGTGACCTTTCAGAGTCAGGGAAATGTTCCATAGACTACCCTGTCTTACCGAAAATACCCCATGAAACATTCCTATTGCTAAGACATGTTCATACTTTCATTGATGAAACACTTCGGTGTGACATTCAGATCGACAAGACTATATAACTTCACATCGAAGACCCTTTGATAGGATTCCTCTATGCATGTCGGCGAGACTGGAGGTACTTTGCCAAAACCTCATTCTGAATACCCCTTAGTCTTACCAAGAAGTATATCCTCATCGCTGGTCAGCAAGACACCACAAATTCGCTGAGACCTTATATTGCATTCCTTTAGTCTGGCCGAAAAGTTTGCTTGGACCCCGAAAGTTGGTAAGACAATAAAACTTCACCAAGACCTTATCTCGAATACTCGTAGCTTGGCCAATAAATATCCATGTGCATTGGTCGGTGAGACATGACCCATGCGGTGAGACCACATACCGAATACAATTTTGTTTGGCTGAAGTGCGATCATGTGCACTAGTAAATGAGATAATGAAAATGACATGTCGGGGAGACCTTGACAATCTCATGCCGATATGGATCACAAAGTGAAATACTTAGACCTAGATGGATTTCATGGGACTACATGGCCAAATATGGGGAAAATGTGCTCGTGATAGGACTTATTTGGAATCTTATGAGTATGGAAAACATGTAAAATCATCAGAATTTTATAGTTCCAACAGGTTCTTTGAGAGGGGCATATTCTAGGACTCCTGACCCTTTGAAGAGATAGATATTTCAGGTAATCAAGATTACAATTTTAGAGTTCAATTATAATTCAATGTATATTGATTTCGATGTTAATTATTCAATTTTAAATCATATAGTATAACTAATATCAATTGTGGTTTGAATTTTTCTTGTGCAGCTGCCTTCAGAGCCAACGAGTGCTACAAAGAGGCTCCATTTTGATGATCCACTAGTAGTTTAGTATGAGATAGACATTTTGGCATGTAAATTTTGAATAGACATCGAGATGGCATATGCCACATTTTGTAAAACTTTGTTTGAGTTGGCATTGATGCCATTTTGTATATGGAGATACACTCAAGATTATTGGATAATTTGATATATAGAAGTTGACAATCAAAATTTAATTTCTTCCTCATGTGCATGATTAAACTCTTTGAAAATTTAATCAAGTGAGCAATGGTTAAATATCAATGTACAATAGCATAAAAAGAATGGTTATATTATGTAGTTTATATTCATATTGTTGACTACATTGCATTGCACATCTTTCAAACTCAAAGCATTACTTCACATTGCATAAGTAACAACTAGATGCTGATAGATGAAAAAAATTCAATAACAATATAGTTTTTACAAAGTCAACCCAAGTAGTTATGCAATTACTTCACATTACATAACTAATAACTAGGAGCAGCTATCAATTGCATTAGCTTGTCATGGAATTCTATGAGACCAAATTTCTTTGAGGAAACTTAGCATAATTGATAGCTTGATATGGAATTATATAACTGATTAGATAGCTCATAACATATATATAGAAGGAAGCAATCCCGACCCATCTCTAACATCAAATTTTGGTTGGGCCTCCTCGTTGACATCAACTATGTGTGGTTGGGCCTCCTCTACTCTAGTATCTAAATCAGGCTCAACTTGTACCCCAACTTATGCACATTAACTTGAACTCCATTTTGTGTATGTTGAGATCCTAATAATATAAAAGATAGAAGACTTGAGAGTATATTTAAGGGATGAAAGATATAAACTCGTTTTCAAAAGACTATGTAAATTTTAACATTTGGATATGTTATCATTCTCAATTATATATTAAATATAAGCTTAAATGTATAACATTAATTTTCTATTTACTCTCAAGTCACTATAAAATTAAATATGTATTTCTAACATAATTTTCCTCATTTCTATATATACTTGCATAATGGTAGCATAAATAAGTGTGTTTAAAGATAGTTTGAGGTGACCTGCATAAAATTTTAAATTATTTAGATAACATACAAGATTGAATCCAAGTTGTGGTTCCTATGATGTGGGAGATATGAACTCCATGCATATATGAAATAAGACACTTGGGTGTAAAATGATAGAATAAAGGCATAAAAAAATATCATTAACAACTTGCACAAAAAAAGAAACTTAAGGGCATTAGCAGAATTCTAAATGCAACAATATATAAATTAAAGACAATTTATTTACGAATGATTCCATGGAGAAACTAGAGAAGGTCACACCTCATAGATTGTATTCTTGGTAGGAGATAAAGAACTCTTAAGAGTTAAACCTCATAAGAGCTTGAGAGAATTTGGAAAGTATGCTAAGTTAGCACCTAGATACATGGGTTCTTTCAAATTTTTAGAAGTTATTAACCTGGTTGCCTACAAAATAGCTCTACCACCAACTCTTTCTCATATGCATGAGTTTTTCCATGTGTTATTTTAAAAAAATGTGTTTTGGCATTAACCATATTCTTGATTGGAATAATCTTCAAGATTAGGATCCAGGAGTGATCACAATTGAGCCTCTCAAATTACTTGAGGTTCACAAGACCCACTTGTGCTATAGAGAAATTACTCAATGTTAGGTCTAGTGGGACGAATATTATGAGGATAGTGCCACCTATAATATGTTGATGAATTAGTGTTATATCAGTTGATATGGTTTGTTTAAAATTAATATGGAACTTGGTTTGCATATAAATGAAAAGGAATGTTATACTTTGTATATTATTGGTTTATGTTAATATTTCCTTTATATAATCAAACTAGCTACCTTGTTGGCTTGATGAGGTGGATGCAAGAGATTTTTTTTCTCCCTCTAGGATAGTGAGGGAGAGCATCACTAGAGAGAGTAGCAGATTCGAGAAGAGAACCAAGGCCACCAAGAAATTGAGAAGTCACACACAAACCATATATTGCATGGTTTCTTTAAATTGTGAATTCTTTCTTAGAACTGGTTGAACTCTAAGTTCGTTTGAGTTGTCATTGGTTTAAGTATAAAATACATACATGTGTCCTTGTTTTATGATTAAAACCTAACTTGGCATGGAATTCTATGATATACAAGGTCTATTGATGCCAAGGTTCAATTTGTATGATATTAAAAAAGAAACCAATTGAGTAGAGTTATCAGCATTCTTTAGAAATCATAAGAATTTTTTTAGTACACTAGCCATTTTGATGTCTTCTTTTAGTCTCAAACGATATTTTGTATCATTGTTACATTGGTCTTGAGAGTGGTAGCTTAATATAGGTCCAAAATACAAAATTTGGTTTACTTGTGCAGTGTAACAGTGGCATAGGAAGATTTTTCTTTGAAAGAACCAAAGGGTGATTGCACATTTTAAGTGTATAAACACATACCTTTTTGTAATATCAAGGATACTTTTTGAATATTCCATGCATTGCTAATCTAAAAGGAAAGGTCTTTTTCCTAATTTGTATGCAGCCATGCTTTTAACATTGTCAAAAAGAGAAAAACTTCCCTAATGATGCAAAGGAATGGCCAAGCACTTCTAACTCTCCACATGAGAGAAGAGAACTGAGTAGAGTTATCAACATTCTTCAAAAATAATAAGAATTTGTATGATATTGAAAAAAGAAGACAATTGAGTAGAGTTATCAACATTCTTCAAAAATCATAAGAATTTTTTTAGTACACTAGCCATTTTGATGTCTTCTTGCAGTCTCAAATGCTATTTTGTAAGCAGATGTGTGATAAATTCTTAGTTCAATGATGCTAAACAATTTTTGAAAAAATAAAGTTGTGTCACGGTCTGCTTTCAATCCAACAAGCCAAAATGAAAGCTCAGCCTCTTGGAATGAAAATGCTTGTTTGGAAAACAAATGAATAAGAATGAGGTAGTTAAGGTGTTTGAAGTTATTTAGAGGTCACTTTTAGGGTGGAAGGCTTAAAAATCCATTTTAAATGCACAAAAAAGAATGAAATTACTTCAAACCAAGTTTGTGAAGAAGTTAACTATGCTCCCCACTAGTTTCCCTTAAGAGTCCAAAGTGCTAAAAGACAAAAATATTTGAAGGGCTATTTCTTGGAGACGCCATGATGCTTAAAAACTTCCTATACATGTAAGGCTATGGGATCATGTTGGAACCATCTAAAAGAAACCTCTCTAGGTTTTTTCCTATTTAGGTGGGCATTTTCACGTGGTGATGACACCGATTGAAGTTGCCGCCACAAAACTCACAATAATGGGATGAGTGATTTTCATTTCATTCCACAGCTTCAAGGTATGACCAAACAAGCTGTTCCAAAATGTGGGATGAATGCATGTTTATAGGGATGGTCATCTCTTTTCACTTAAATACTTACCGGAAAATAGCGACTACATTTGGATGGCGCGTTTCCCTAAAGAGTCAAGTGGGCGGCAGTATATATCTTTGAAGGGATATTTCGAACCATTGAACACAAACTCTACGTCTAAAGGCTATGGGATGGAGTGTTGGGACAATGCTCCACAAAAACCTCTCGGGTTTCACATCTCGGAAGCGTTTTCTTGTGATGACTTTTAGGTGGAGGAAAAGTTGCGGATAAATAGTGTAAAGTTACAAAAGTGGTGCAACTTTCATTCTGCAGCTTTGCGCTGAGGCCGGCAAACCCATTTAACATGTCTACATGCACGTTTATCTTGGGATGGTCTCTTTTTTGCAACAAACGCCACTGGGAATGCAATCAGAGCTACATTAGTTCCCTTAGTGTCAAATTGCTTTAGGAAGCTTTCTTTTGAGGCTAATTTCACAAGTACGTGAGCTTAAAAACTCTTTTGCTAGGGCTATGGGATCATGTTAAAGCCCTCTCGGTTTTTGTACTTTATCACCGAAGGAAGGCATTTTCTATGGTGATGACTTTTGAGGAAAAGTTGTCGTAAGTGAGTGTAAAGTTGCAAGAAGTGGATTTTAACTTTTCATTACCTTCGATACGACCAAAAAAACTATTCCAACACATCCAGATGGGTACTTTTACGCTAGGGATGGTCTTCTTTTGCAACCAAATACGCTGAATCACTCCGACCTACATTGGATCGACGATTTCCCTTAAGAGTCCAAAGTGCTAA
This sequence comes from Sequoia sempervirens, assembly GCA_007258455.2. Classification (NCBI taxonomy): domain Eukaryota; kingdom Viridiplantae; phylum Streptophyta; class Pinopsida; order Cupressales; family Cupressaceae; genus Sequoia; species Sequoia sempervirens. The sequence continues at coordinate 5,060 of VDFB02156296.1, read as the reverse complement.
AAAGAAAAAATCTTTGAAGGGCTATTTCTCGAAGACCATGAGGCTTACATAATCTCTGTCTGAGGCTATGGGATCGTTTTGGGACCATATACAATAACCTCTCTCAATTTTTGCTATCTCAGAGGCGTTTTCCTGTGGTGGCAAGTTTTCAGCTGAGGGAAAAGTTGTCAGATGCAAGAAATTTTCCAAAACACCAGACCAACACATGACTAATTCAAACACCCATATCTAAGTTACACAACATATATGAGAAACAACATAGACTCCTTTGGACCAACATTGACTTCCTATACATTCACCCTTGAAAAGGCTACTCAATTAGCCCAAAAATGGAAAGCAACATACCTTCAAACACCACACAGACCCCTGAAACCTTGGGGTAGCAAATAAATTGCCAAGAAAACAAAGATTCTACAATTAGATTCCATTTGTACGGACCTGTAACCATCAAATCAGAAAACCCTTATTTTTAGTGTAATTCTTGAGGGTTTATTGGATGTAGCACTTCCACAACCTTTCAGACTCTTTCACCACCTTAGACACCTTTATTTAGTCCCCAATATGCTTAGAAAACAAAGAAACTTTTGGTATCTTATTTTTCCAAACCCTAGGGTAGAAACTCTATTTTCAACTCTATGCTTAGAAAACAAAGAAACTTGTGGTATCTCATTTTTGCAAACCCTCTATTAAGAAGTCAAAATAAATTCAATACATGTAATAACATTTCTACATAAAGTTTTGATACAAAAATGATTGAATGGCTTGTGCACAGGCAGAAAACACAAGAAAAATAGTAAACTCTTGGAAGGCAATTGAGTTTGCTAAAATGAAGTTGCACTTAGAAAGGTTACGGACATTTTGAGGCGCAGAGTTTGCAATACACTATAATTTATTATATATAAATGGGAGATACAAAACCTGATTCAAACGAGCATACCGACAGGAAAGAACCGGGAAGAAAACCTTCGGTTGTAGCTCGATTAAGTACAAAAATAGACCCTTTTACAAAACCTGAGTTTCCAAAATATAGACCCCTTTACATTTTAAACATACCCTTTATACAATGCCAAACATTTGACCCATATTTCAAAAAACATCACTAGGTATAGATTATGCCCATACACAATTATGACCGTTTTACATTGTTTCCAATTTGAGAATTCAAATTTTACAAAAAATTTCTATTAGAGGCATTTAGGGCACAGTCTTCAACAATAGTAGTATCTGGATTACGGGTGACAAACACCCGGTAGAAACCATCAAGGTAGCTTGAATAACCAATCTATATTATTCTAAATGACCTGCACAAAATATATGATGAGATGGTAATGAAAACTATAGTGCTTAAAATAACCAATCTATATTGTTGTAATCTATGGCATACCTCTCTGAAAGGATCAGAGCTGGTTATTGTTGCAGCAGGTCCATGATCAATCGTGCCAGGAATATTACAAAAGTGGGAAAATGAGAAATCTATATTGTCACAATAGAAAAGATGCTTAGACTAACAAATCTATATTAATCTAAACAACTCGAATGATGATGAATTGGTGATGCAAACTATAAAAAATTCTTAGAATAACCAATCTATATTATTCAAATGACATACAAAATATGATGAGATGGTATGCAAACTATAAAAGATGCTTAAATAACCAATCTATATTGTTGTGATTTGTCGCATACCTCTCTGAAAGGATTAGAGCTAGCTATTGTTGCAACAGGTCCATGATCAATCGTGCCAAAAATATCACAAAAGTTGTCAAATGATAAATCTATATTGTCACAATAGAAAAGATGTTTAGAATAAAAAATCTATGTTAATCTAAACAACCTGAATGATGATGAATTGGTGAGTGCAAACTATAAAAGGCAACAGAAGAGAGTAATCTATGTTATTCTAAATGACACAAATATATGATGAGATGGTAATGTAAACTATAAAGATGCTTAAATAACCAATCTATATTGTTGTAATCTATGCATACCTCTTTGAAAGGATCAGAGTTGGCTATTGTTGCAGCAGGTCCATGATCAATCATGCTAGGAATATCACAAAAGTGGGAAAATGAGAAATCTATATTGTCACAATAGAAAAGATACTTAGACTAACATATCTATATTAATCTAAACAACCTAAATGATGATGAGTTGATCTGAAATATAAAAGCCAGAGCAACAATCTATATTGTTTATAATCTTTTGTCCTTTCTTGAAAGGATGGTAGCTATTATTTGCAAGGGTCCGTGATCAATCATGCAAGAATATTATCGCAAAGTGGAAATGAAATCTATATTTGTGCAGCTAGAAAGATGCTTAGACTAACAAATCTATATTAATCTAAACAACTTGAATGATGATGAGTTGGTGATGCAAACTATAAGAGATGCTTAGAATAACCAATCTATATTGTTCTAATCTATCACATACCTCTTCGAAAGGATCAGAGCTAGCTATTATTGCAGCAGGTCCATGATCAATCGTGCCAGGAATATTGCAAAAGTGGGAAAATGAGAAATCTATATTGTCACAATAGAAAAGATGCTTAGACTAAAAAATCTATATTAATCTAAACAACCTGAATGATGATGAGTTGGTGATGAAAACTATAAAAGATGCTTAGAATAACCAATCTATATAGTTCTAATATGTCACATACCTCTTCGAAAGGATCAGAGCTAGCTATTGTTGCAACAAGTCCATGATCAATCTTGTCAAAAATATTGCAAAATTGCATACAAAATATCACTATTAAAGACACCTGCATTGCAATAGTATATAAAATATATGTATTAAATAAAGAACACTAATGAACTTAATCATAATGAACATAAGCATTGTACCTTCCATTCTTGAAAATGCTATTCAAGTGTTCCTGAAGGGTCATCTCTTTGCTTAAGAGTATCCAATATTGCGTCATGATCAGCATTACTGAGTGTCCATATTTGTTTTTTCTTTGGTCTGGCATGATGCCTCAACAACTTAACATTTGTTGCTATAACAAGGTGTGAATACATGAGAATGGTTTTTTGTTTCTCATAGTCTTCAAATGCAAGTATGTCATTCTTTCTAATCAGGTATGTTCATAACCAAGTTCCTACAACCACAACTAAACCTATAGGATACAGGAAACCATCATCATCTTCCATCGGTTGTGTTAGCTTATGATTTACCCACACACATCGAGCCAACCAATAGTCTGATCTCTCTTCATTCCCCTGTGGTGCAACAACTACAAAAATATGTCCTAGCTGTAGTAGATTTGAAAGCAAGTCATAGTCAACTAAACTTTTGATTGTGTCATTTGTCATGGATATTGTTTGAGATAAAGGAGTTACATACTGTGGTACCCATGTATCCACCCACTCACTTGACTTGCATTGATCCCACTCAGACTGAATACAACTCTGACAAAAACAAGCCAACTCTCGTGTCCAAATGGTCCTTGTGCTTGCATTTGAGCTTCAAAATGAATGCATCTTTGAAGAATATTTGATTGTATGACAATCCAATCTACCTCCCACTATACCCTCCTCAACAAACCAAAAGAATATGTGCATTGTTGAATCAAGTGTCCCTCCCTGTGACAATGCTGAACTACACCAATCAACAATAAAATGTGCATCGCTGAATTTTGCTCCTAAAATCTTCAATTGCTCCTTAACTAGAGCTCTCTTTACGCATGCACTTGCTCCATCATGCTCCCCTTTCCCATGTCCAGCTTCAAAAAAACTCCAAATATGAGGTAGACCCCTCTCTACATGCATTCTACTCAACCAATAGAACATACGAGCATTCTTGAATTGACCTTTGCAATTATCTGACCAAATTAGTTGTTGGCCCAGTGCTATATCATGCTCCTACAAGGACTCAAAAAAATCTCGAAACAATGTTGGACATACTCAGACGAGTGAGATCTATCATCACTCATATAAAAATGATACTCTCTAATTATCTTTCAATCCTCCTCTACACTATTAGGTGCATGTCTAAACATTATGTGGACAAAAATAGCAATATAAATGGAATTGTAATACTGAGATTGTACCTCATTTTGTGGTTGCAATGTGTAGTTTTCTACAAAATCAACCACTGATATAATAGTGCCAATTGGAAAAGAGTCCTTACACATCCTAAATTGTTGATCCAACCACTGAGACCTATGACTATGCCTTGCATACTTGTAGAAAATATTGTCCTTAAAATCTGAAATAAAATCAACAACACTGCATTCTTTTGTAACCAAATCACATCTAGAACCTTCACCTCCACTTTGCAAAGTATATTTGACTATCTCATATCTCTTTTTCTCAACAAGATTATTTCCAAATTCATGTTCATAACTCTCATGAAAACATTGAACAAACTTTGACAAGCCACCACATTGTGAGCACTTTGCATTTAAACAATCATTTCTATAGAAAAAGCAACCATCATCTCTAGAACATAAAAATAGATCTAGCAAGTCCCTTGATGATTTCAGAAGATGAATTGAACCACACTCCTGCAACATTTCATTAGTATGCAAAGTAGAATAGATATAGCATAATAGCTCATGGTACATTGAAACCTCCACATGGTATTTGCAACAACAAGTATTGAAAACCGCGTCCGTGTCACCTACAAATAGAATGTAGGGTCCGTTGGAATGCACAAAATGGCCCACAAATTGGATATACGTTATAATCCGATATCCAATTCATTTGAAAAAAAATAGGATGTTTTGTAATGATATGATTTTAGTTCTACAAATCAGATATTTGATTTGTGTACACATAGACCTAAGGGTTAATGGTAGATGGTAGAGGGTTTAAGGGTTTAAAGGTTTAGGGTTTAGGGTATATGGTAGAGAGTTTAAGGGTTAATGGTTTTTGGTAGAGGGTTATAAGGTTTTAGGGTTTCATGGTTAAGGGTATAGGGGAGAGAGATAGATGGAGTGAGTTTGTGAGAGAGTGACCTGAGAAAGTGGGATAAGGTTGGAGAGGGTGGGAGAGTGGGATAGAGTGGGATAGAGTGGGAAAGAGGGAGGGAGAGGGTGGGAGAGAGTGGGAGAGGGTGGT
>VDFB02156295.1:0-18537 GCA_007258455.2 Sequoia sempervirens | reverse complement strand
AAACAAAAGAAAACAAATCGAGATTGAGAGAGAAAATGGAAGTTGCTAAAATAAATCAAGCTCTTCAGCATTATAATGAGTTTCAGCAACTCATTTTTTTCACACAGCTGAAGAGAAATTTAATATCTCTCGGAATTCTCAAGCAGTTGATTGTTCAGTAGGTAAGATCCAAGTTTCCAGAGGATGAAGTAATGTTATGCTGAGGAAGAATTTTCGCGGGAAAGGAAAAGATTTATTTTTTGAATTCTTCTGTGCAAGAGGGGCGTACTTCATTAATTGATTTTTGAAATCAGAATTTAAGTCTGATTTGCAGCCAGCAGTTCTTCATTGAGGTTTGATGTTCAATCAAATAAATTCGCCATTCTTCTTCTGTCGTTTCATCTTGGCGAAAGTTCTGGCCAAAATCTTAACTTCGTCCATTTACTTTCAACTTGCTTTTTCGCAACAATTTAATTATTTAACTGGCTGAGAGTAAATTTTCGAATCCAAGGCATGAGATTTAATTATTTGAAAAAGTCTTTGTATTAATGTTAATCTTTTTGATTGCAGGTTAACGACCACAGCAAGAGAAATCAAAGAAGCTGAAAATGAAGTTTGCCAGCAAAGGTGCTCAACAGGAGACCAAAGTCATTTCAAAATGGAAGAATGTCGTGGACACCGATCTCGGACATGTCGACTTTGATGAGTTTAAGAAAAGAGTGTATGGGCAGAAGGGACTTCCCACGCCAATAGCCAGAAGGATAGTCAGAAACGGGATATTTCAGGTAGCTGGATTCCCACCGGCAATGGATTGTGCAAAATTGATGGTGGAGTGTGCTATCCATTATGATGCTCAGAAGAGGCAGATCATCGCACCTGATGGAAGAATCTTGGCACACTTGGGTGAAGTGGCGATCCAGGAAACCTTCGACATCCCAGAACATTCACTGACGGTCTATAAGACCAAGGAAGAAGCCAAGAGGTTATATGACAGCAAACCCAATTTGTGCGCCACAACAGTTAACAGGGTGTGGATGGACAAGCCTAAGCCATCAATAAAGAAGATGCCCAAGAGACCCCGCCAGACAGATTTCAAAGAAGATTTTGGAGACATCATCTTGATGTTGAACAGAGTAGCCGGCAACCCGCAAGGCACCTTTTTCGAGAGTTGGATGTATTATTTCATAGACGAGATCACTTCAAAAGTCAAAATGTTCAACCGGGTCACGGATGATAAGTGATAACCTCCACGAAAGCAATTGATCAACCTTGAAGAGACTCAAGTCTTTTTCTCATATGAGTTCATATATCATCTACCCGCTACGATCATACAAGTATCCAGTATTAATTTGTAAGGAAAAGGCAACGGGAGAATAAACTCGCCTTACGATCGCCACTCCATACAACTCCAGCTTGAAGGAGAAGACTCACTGTGAGGGTGCATGATGCCTTCAATGCATATTACCGAAAGCTTCAAGGAGGAGTGCATCGAGGTTGAGCCATGAGGCTTAAAAAGTCTTATCAAGAATAATGATCTTGGTTCATCCACTTCAAATTCATATGTCGATCCGGTGGATTTACCGAAACTCCCCATAAGTAAATTGCCCATCTATCCGACAAATCGGATGATTTTGCTCGAGGTCCTGAGACAGTTAGAGGAATATCAAAACATCCAGAGGCCAACCAAGAAGGCATCTGTCACATTCCCATTTTTCATTGGGAACATGTTGGAGTATTGTCCATCAGCACAGGCAGCAGAGAGTGCAAGGTTGGAGATCCAGTGGTATCCATTTACAGCCTACAAGTCCAGGGTCAACTTTGACCCACATCATAATATTCGGACAGTAGAAGGGAGAAAGTACAAGCACAGAATGGAACTGGAAGATTTTTGGGCAAATGTTGCCAATGAATACGAAGTCAGGAGGAGGCTATGGTCCAGAATGCCACTAGACTTCATGAGGGCAATTGAGTTTTGCCAGGTGCCTGACCAGTTGCAGGATGATGGGAACCACATCCAGCCACGCTTCGAGGAAAGCCGACCTCTTCCTCTAGTGAAATGGTCAGAACCTGAGCACGCAGACTTGGCAACCTTAATGAGACCAATGACTAAATACTCTCAATGGTGGGTTGACTATCATGCCCAAGAAATGAGACAGAGAGGAATCACGCTCACATATGATCTATTGAGCGAGTCATAATCATATTCTTCTAATGCCGGTGCATCCCATCAGGACTTGGTCGAGATCGGAGAGAAAAGGAAGGAAATAGTGCCAAGTGCTGAGCCTGCTTCCAAAAGACATAAGGGCGAACCATCTCGTTCAGCAGCATCCCGGAACATTGACGAGCTGGTGGCTACTATAGATGAGTCCTTGGTAGAGATACTTGAACCTCCTGCAGTTCAGGAAGAGAACGATGAACCTATTCAGCCAGATGATGAGGAGCCCTTGTCACCTACAGGCACGGAAATACTTGGTTCAGACAATGAGATAGAAGTCCAGAATAATGACTTCGAGGAGGGAATGATTTCCGCTCTCAGAGGGGTTGTGGATGTTCCGAATGAGGAAGAGGTTCAGGTAGAGGATGGAATTGAGCAGCCAACCATTCCAAAGTGGCTGATAGAAAGGATGAAAATTCAAGTACCTGCAGAAGCTCAAGAAGAGGAGGATGATACTGCCGATTTCTTGGCAAGGTTGGAGCAAGTCGCAATCAAGAAGCCTGCCAAGAAATTCTCCACCATTCAGAGGAACGAGACAGGCAATCGTTCCGTACACATTGCAGTACCCACGGTGGACAAGCCACGAGACGAGATCACTCCTCAGGAATATGCCATAACCATTGTTGACCCTGACCCAACCTCGAAAGGTCAAGAGGTGGAGGAATTAGATAATTCCGTCTCGACCATCAAAGCGAGACTGGAAAAGGAAGTGGCTAAGAAGAAAGAGTATAAGGAGGTTGAACGTCTTAAGGAATATATACAGCATTTGACCCAGCCACTTAATCAGGCTAATGCGATTGTTCCTCCTCTCCTCAATTCATCACAGGAGGTGACCAAGGATGTCGAGTACGGAATGGTGACGGCCAAGGAAGCTCAGGACTGGATGGCGAGCAAAGGCACAGAAGCGGCATTGTTCATGGAGAAACTAGCACTTGCTTATGGGCAAACCTCATGCTTCCTTTCCAGACTTATGGATATGGCGGATATGCAGGAGAGGCTTATTCCATGCCTCATGCTATTGAAAGGCACTCCAAGAGAGGAGTTGGTCGCTGGGAAGGTGATTACTGCAGGAGCAGCATATGATTTCAATCATTGGTTTTGGGCAGTAACTATTCGTAGGGAAGTTTTGGAGAAGGCAAAAGTGGATGGACTTAGAATCAAGGAGCAGGTAAAGGACATTCGGGAGAAAATTCACATGACAGCTACAAAAATGTTTGATCAAGAGATTGTCCAAGAAAAGGATATGCAACTGGAGGAGCTGAAACGAAAGGTTCATGAGGTTTTCTTCTCGACTACTAGACCACTTCTAAGAAAGGATTTTGCGAGAGTGGCAAGTCTTTCCGCCATCCGGAATGACTTTAGGAAGCAGGAAGCAGAATGGGAAAATACCTTTGCCAAATGGGCAGAGAACTTGGATGAACTTGAATTTCGGATCAGCATGCTGCCACCTGTCACGATGGAGGAGGTCATTGCAGTAGTGTCCAGATTCGTCGAACGCAATGCTGCTTAGAAGGATAAGGACGCCTCTCCTAGAATATAGCTTTAACTGCCTCTCTACTGATAGTTTACTAATAGATGACTCATGTTATTTTGGGCAACCCTAATTAGGGTTGAGTTGTAATAATCTTGGCCGTTGATATTGTTTTAATCTCGGCCCTTCATTTCATTTTTGAAACTCTATATAAACTGATGCTCTCTCACTTTCATTTGGTGTGGAGACAGCATATGAGATTGTTGCATTAAGACTATTTCGAATAGTAAAAGCTCTTGTGCATGATTTGCCTTGAATAACTTTTATTGTCAAATAGTAAGCAAGGTTGCATATCTTCTTCCGCCATAGATTAAAGTAGAATTAGATTAAGTAGAATTTGCTTTAAAAGTTGGTTAATTGAATGAGAGATTGATCGTATTGATTCAATGGTGAAGTGTAGCTCATACTTTCTTCGAATGGATGATTTGCATTCGATGCGTAAAGTTAGCCTGAGCTCTTAATTGTGGAAACTTAACTTCAGCCTCATTCGAGGTTTGAAAATTATCATCACAACCCTTGAAGATTGCACCCATTTTGCGTATGTTGTCCAGCAGGAGGCGAAACAAAGTGTGGTTTATTCCCTTCACCGAGTCTTTATTGTCTCTTGAGTTCTTAGGCATAGACTAGATTCTCCTAAACCCTATCCTTTTGCCATTTTTTGAGATCCATTGAAAGTCCTAATTGAGAGCCTTCAATGATAAATTCCCTAAGTCCTAAACTTGTGAAGATTTTCTTACGTAAGTCCCCTTGTTTATTACCAACATATCACAACGGCCATTGAGCTTATCCACACATCGAGACCCGACAAAAGAAACCTTGGAATCGCCATATGATCTCAATCTTAGCATAATGCTGTGGTTTTTCAAGAGAGGATAGAGTGTCTTTGGACATTTTATTCCGTGGTTCATGGATGATAAAACGCATAACTAACAAAGTACTAATAAACACCTCTAATTTTATTTCTACTCCTCAAATTTAAGGTTTTGATAACCCCCTCTGTATATACTAGTAATAAGTATAATTAAAATACCTCCCTATTTTCATTAGATAGCCCTATATTCCTTTTTTAGTTACATTTTTATATCCCTTTATTATTTGTGCCCTATCACTAAAGGGCACTACCGACACCTGCATCTAGCTCCAAACCAAATTTGATTGTCTTTTCTTGCATTAAAGCCTCAACATAGACAATCTAGATGAGATATAACAAATATATCATCATGTAGAAATCTGTAATTTGAAAGCATTTAATATATCTCAACCCCCAAACCCTTGCCATACCAGCTCTAACAATGAACCACCCTAATAACATATATCTCAATTATAGTATAAATATTAATTTAAATTATAATGGTCCCAAGTTTTAGACACACTTGGTGATTCTTCTGGGTAGGGTTGTGGCATTACCAAAAAGTGTTCAATAATTTTTTAGAAAACTTGGGTAGAATTGTATTGAACTTGCACAACCTTTGTGTGACCATTGTTTCCTTTGTCAACTGCATTAGATTTGGGATTAAGTAGGGGTCCCTATCTTTATAAGGATCTAACACAATACAAGACTATGTGCTGTAGAAAAATGATATCTTCACAACCCTAGCAAGAACATTGCAATGAATGATGTTTACTTAGATTGTCCTATGCAAAGTGATCTATAGAGGATTTAGAACACCATTATAAATACCCCACCCCTTCCACTCATGTTTTCCAATCCTTAATACCTACCCTAACACATTAATTAAATTATTCTCATTCTCGATAATACTAAAGTGATACATGCGTCAAATTTTAATTATTAAAAAAACCCCAATATACATACACAAGATAAAGTATTGTTTTATAAGTAAATCTCCAAACTAAACACCCACAAATTCTCAATCAAGGATTCCACAGAAACACCATCTATATATTATTCGGCTGAAATAACCACTAAACTATTGCAAAATGCAATTAACAACAAGCAAAGCCATAATAACTCGAACAATCAGATTCAATATGCTTTAGAAATCATTACTCAATCCTAGAGCTTAGGATAACCATTACAACTGATTCAACTTATAATCAGGATATATGTAGACATTGGGACATATATTGTACAATTTGAAGTTAAAATCCTCACTCGAATAGATTTAGATGAAACAAATATGATATTTTATCCTCTACTAAATTTGAAACTCAAGAAAAGATGACCCCATACTTATTTTAAAATTGTTGCAAATTAATCCTTGCTTTCTAAATCATTTAGCTCATTTATAGGAGAGGATATTATATGTATTAGTCAATAACAAATCTCAATCTCTCTTCTAGGATCAAAGTACAATGTTAAAGTCTATATAGAATCATAGTTTACAAACTTGCATGGTAATCACGTATTCATGGCAATTACTTTTTAGTTTTTGCCATGTTTACTTATAGGGGTAGTAGGTTGGATTTTCAATGAGTCTTAGTACTTGATTCATGTAAATACTTAGTCAAACATCAAGACCTGTTGATGAGGGATTCAATAAAAATGTGGTTTGGACATAAGATAAACACTAAAAAACACTAAATTTTATTCTTTATAGACCCCCATGCCCATACATCTTCCTCACATAACATTTGAGCATCCTCTTAACATCTTGGAGCAAATTAGAGCATATTTGAAGAGTAGATCTAAGAAATTTTGAGTTGTACAAGAAAAGATATTTTTTAATTATGTAAAATAAACATTTATTTGTGGTGCATCTTTGGAGATGTATTTAGCCACATTAAATATTTATTTGGGTCCACTTGCAAAATTGTTTTGTAACATTGGTTTGATATTTTATGTGTGATCTGCACATTGAAAAAATATTTAATAATGGGAAAACTTAGTACCAAAAAGTAAATGTTGGGATCAACAGTTTTGTGCTTTCAAGGTTTTGAGACATGTGGTTTTGCCAATAACACAATTATACTTGTTTGAGCTTGTTCTCTAAAAGAATCGCATGTTTAGTGGTTGGGTTGGCTGTAATTTATATTGATCTCTCTTATAGAGTGCATAAATAAAGCATGGCTTGGGATGTGTGGTTGCATGGTTACCCATTATGTTTGGACAAATGGAGGATACATTGAAGGAGCTTGATGTTTCAAAAGTATTCATGGAAACTTTATAAGCGTATTAAATTGAGTGTGGATGTTTTTGGAGGTTGGGTTTTTTCCTCATGAGGTTTTTCTCAAGGTTTATATCTTGTGTCATCTTGATGGTATGTTTGTCTAATTTTCTGTATAGTGGATTCTAAATACTTGTTTGCATATTTTTTTCTCTTGGGGTTATGTGGAAATGTTTTATATTGCTACAATTCCGTTCCTTTCAAGTGGTATGATATACTGGTTTCCAGGTTGTGGGAGATCTCCTAGGTACTCATAACCCTTGGTATGGGTAGATTCTTGTCCATAGTTGAATCTATGATCTTGTAAGAAAAGTGTGAAAGCATTTTCAAGGTCATAGTTGTGTTTGCAACCTTTGGATTGTTGCAAATCTAGAGTTTAATGAAGATTTGGCAAGTGCATTTTCTGTTTGGGCACTTTCTGTAGGGTTTGGGGATCAGCTTTTCTGGAAACCTTATAGACAAAAACAAATCTCACCATAGACTCCAAAAAAAACAAAAATCTATGATTACATATAAAACACAATTATGCTTAGGGTAAAAAAATCCTTATTTTTGAGGGCACAAAGGAATCTTTTGGAGAATATTCCATACAACTCATACAGATCCATATAGTTGTACAATCCACATGGTCATATAATTGTCGGTCGTCAGTTATGTTGGTCATCTATCACAAGTCATATGGTGTTGTCATGAAATAAACAAATAAATATAGTCCATCAATTTGTGATAGCAAGGGGGCCAACCTGCAATCCTATGGACAACTAGTGCCTAGGGTCGAAGCTCCTAATCACTAAAGGGCCCAATGGATGGTCACACCCAACCCACAAGGCCTAAACCCCCTAGGGCTGCAACAAGGCTGCACCATCAGCAAGCCATTGGTGTACCGCCACATCTTGTTGCACAAGAGCCACCACCATCGGCTAAGCAACCAAAAGACCATTTATCCACCACCAACTATGTTTGAATGAGCTTATTAAAGCAATTTTTTTCTAGGACGCATAACTTTCACATGCAATATCGAAATTTTGACTTTTTATAAGCGTCAAAAATATCTCTATGAGCACCACATACAATCAACTCCACCAACCTATTCCTGCAACAAGATATTACCTCAAGCCCAAGTTTTTTCTTCTCATGTGACTTCACAAATATTAATGGGAAGGTTATAGAAGGCCTCTCAAGATGCATCAAGAGGATGGCACTTGAGGTTGAGGTGAGGGACCTAATTATTCAAGAAATGCAAAATTACAAATACACTAGGGGGAGGCTCTTTTCTTCAATATTAGCTATCCAAGAGAGATCCACCTAAACACCAAATAACAAAAAGTTAGAGTATTTACTTTATCTTACAATTATTGCTTACTTACAAGCTTGTGAATAATTTATGTATGGGTTCTTGGTGGGAAGATTAAGATGAAAATTATCCAAATCTTCAAAAGCTAACTGAAAATGCATAATGCATTTTAGCATGAGGGTCTAGACCGTCTCAATGTGGGTTGAATTCAGAAATCTCAAGCTAGGCTCCCAAACCTCAAACCCATAGAAAATTATGGGCCAATAACTTTAAAAGGATATCTTGGTAGTGGATTTGGAACACCAACACTCCAAGACAGAAAGAGAGGCATAAACCTTGCATAGATGTGGATGAAAGGCTAGCTTCATGCTAAAGGAGATACCAAAAAATTGGAACCCCAAGTACATGTAAGCCAATGTAACATCCTAAGAATCTATGATTTTTCTCCCACAATTAATGTATGAGAATATGATGCTTCAATTGTAGGAGAATATGATGCTTCAATCCTCTCTATAGCAAAAAGCAGACCTTGTAAACTTGATGGCCTTGTATCAATTGTTCCATAGTTGTTAAGGTTGATTTAGGATCTCATAAGAACACACATTTTTTTGGCATGGCTTTAAATTGTAAATTCAATGTGTTTTGGCCAAGTACCTCAATTGTGGAGAGCCGAGATCACAAATCACAAAAAAAAAAGGAAATTATGAGAAGAATTGACGTGCTAAATGGTTTTCTTATTGTGGAATTTGAGACATTTTTGTGATAGTTGGAGGATTCTTAAAGGTCACCTATTGATCCCTAACCTAGATTTTGACTCTTCAATCCACTATTTTAACATATGTCAAACTATGGATCAAGATCCATAACCTTCAACTCCATTTTTTTTAACAAACAACATTTGAAGACAATACAAGGCACACTTGAAAGATGTATATTACTTATAGAGACAAAATCAACAAAGAGTCCTTTCAACATGCGAATGGATTTGCATAAGTTAGACATCAACACTCTTCGCAATAAAAAAATCCAAAAAATTATAGGGAAATAATGACACCAACAATTAGATTATGAGAATGCACTATTTTGATGCGCCATCAACAATGTGCATGGGAAGATAATAGCAACTTGCACTCAAAACAAATGGATTTTAGAGTTCCCACTCATTCATCTAGTAAACTCAAGGAAAAAATATCCTCGTGTAAGAGTTAGTAGGTTTGTTTCCCTTCAAAAATGAGACAGATGTTCTCACGATGTCATATTTCATTAGGTTGTAACCGAAAAACAAAAGAAGATAACTCTTGGCTTCATCTCACATTCTAAAAGGGGCAGGGAGATCAAATCCACCCACTAACCAAATTGGCATATAGTTATAAACCAACCCATTTCTTCCCAAGGCTATAGGACCACCTTTCTCTGCACTTGCTGCCATTGGATGTGATGGTCTCTTACCAACTACTTCAAAAAGTGGGGATTTATGACACTTGAAATTTCAGAAATTGTCTCCATATCTGATGCCTTAGTTGTGCTAGATTTGGCTTTAATTTGCAAACCTCTAGCGGCAGACAAGTTCTCAATGTTGAACATGTGTAGTGTGCTTAGATATAGAAAGAAGCATGGTTAATAACTTAATCCTAGTTTTTGGTAAGTTTTCTTTTTTCTATCTTCAACTAGATTTTCTCCAGCATTGTATGTGGACACATCCATTTGGGTCTGGGTGGCATCCTAGGGACTTGGAGGGAATGCTCTCTCCTTGTCCCCCTATTTTGAAACTTTTGAGGATGTCCCTTTCTTAGTCTTTTTGGAAAAAAAAATCTAAAACGAATAAAACTCTAAAAGGCAGGCCCACCAAGGCTCCCAACACAAATAAACTTTCAAAACTCATGCCCTTTGTTGTTTGCATTCACCAAAAGAGAAGAGGAAAAGGAGCAGTTTCCAAGATATCAACTGGATGATGATTCTGATTTCTTAGCTTGTTGCTCAATGAAACGTTCCAATATATACTTTTTTGGGATCTCTCAATACATATCATGCTTCATATTAATAATTATGTCTATAAGGCTCAGTGTATCAGATGGATTATTCGTTATATTAAAAATTCATCTTCTTTTAATTTGTTCATATTATTTTTAGGCATTTTTAATTTATCTGAATTTTGAAAATTCAATTAACAATTTTATATATTATTTTAATAGCCTTCCCCCATTGTCCCCAAAATTCAGGAAAACCTTTTCTGCTGAAACTTGGAAGAAACGCTAGTTTCCTCAAAATCAGACAGTAGAAATTGTCTATTTTTTTACTTTTAGCCTTTAGGCTATGTGCAGGATGAATTTCCCTTCCTAGGTAAATCTCTCCTCCATTCCTTTGTAAAATGTGGGTTCTTCCGATTAAAAATCTTTTAACTTAGATCTAAAATACTACAGTACTTGATTTAAGAAAAAAAATTCTCCATCAGAAAGCTGAGTCACAAACAAAATATCAATCAGAAATGCAGTAAGAATGGAAACGTCATAATAAATAAAGGGATGATTAAATGTACCCATCTCGTGTTCTCGTAATTCATTGCTTTGAAAACCTTTCCAGAGAAAAAGCCACGACCCAATGGACTATAGGGCACTATTCCAATGCCTAGTTCCCTAGTGAGACAAAGGAATAACTGATGTTGCTTCAGATTGCAATATTATGATCTAAAATATAACACAATCAAAAGAAACAAAATAAGTTCAAAGCTTTTCCATGCCTTCATAACACAGGGTCAAAGAATTTAGCTGTTTCTGTTATCCGCTAAAGAGATATTTCATGGTAGCAACCCTTTTCTAATGCATTCCATATGTTGAATAACTTATGAATATCAGCAGACTAGCTACCATTATAGTTTTTAGAATTTATACGAATGACTGAAAGTGAGAAATCTAGAAATAATCCTGTAAGCAAATGTGTTTACATTCAATCCAAGTATTCAAATATAAGTATCCATCTGAATGAAGTTATGGCAACTTCTCAGGCTGTTAAGCAGCAATTATTGTAATAAACCTGTATATCTCTTCTCCTATCAAAAAACGCTTAAGGTAGTCATTTCAATATGACATCTATAATGCAGAACTTTATGTGACAGGGGTTCTTAAAGGAGAGATTGATTCCTCTTCTGATATGGGAGAAGGTATGCAGACTAAAAAGTGTTGGGGAGAGCAGATATAAGGAGGATGAACTTTGTAAATTCATCACTAGGAGGGACGCTAGTATGGAGGATGTATTCAGAAGCTGATCGAATTTGGAGCTTCATTATCAGGAAGAAATATTTGGATGATATAAGTCCATCCTAAATCTTCACATCCAGGTTGCTACATCAGATATCCCACACTCAGAACTTTATCCAAATTTGCTGAAACTCAGTGAGAAAATATTTAAGGTGGGAGTAAGAGATGGGAGAACAATGAATTTTTGGTAGAACTCGTGGATGGGGAAAACAGCTAGCGCCTTTTGTCCCTAGTCTACAAATAGACTATCTTATTTTCTCTAGAGCCTGGAGGTAAGAATTATTGGTGCACAATCAAGGATCTGGGAGGCCAAAAAAGAGGCTGAAGAGACACTGCAACAGAAGGGTTTCTCAAGAAAAGGTAGAGTTGTTGCACATGATGTTCAAGCTGAGATGTCCTTGGGCCGGTAACAAAATTGGATGTTAAATGGTGAAATCAGAACTAGTTGTCACTTCCTTCTGCTATTCAACATTAGGTAGAAGATTTTCAGATCTGGAATGGAAAAAGTTTGCCAAAAGACAATAACTTTACCTGGATGGCAGCTCAAAAGAGGATCCTTACCCATAACACAGTCAAGAGGATGGAATGGTAGAGCCCATGTTTATATGATGTGTAACGAGAGTGAAGAAACAGCTTAAGCACTTGTTAGTCATGGTGAAGTAGCATTGACAATATGGGCCTAACTTTAACAAAAATTGGGGAAGAATGACTCTGACTGCACGACTTTGTCTCCTTGCTCTCTTCATTGGAAAGTCAAGGAAATAAAATGATTCTTGAATTAATTGGAAAAGCTTTTCCTAATTTGGTCATATAGGAAATATGGAAAAAAAAGAAAGCACAAAAACTTTCAAGAATGAGAGAAAGTCCTTTCCAGTCTTTTACTAACATTGAAGACACCTCTCTAACTTTGAAAATGCATGACCCATTTAGGGAAATGGAATCCCTGGAGAGAATTTCATTGCCATTCCCTTTGATAAAGAGGTAAGAACAAATAGGCCAAAAATTGCCTTAATGAATTGGAAGTGACAATCCCAGGAGCGTGCAAAAATTTCAACAAGGATTCAAATAGAAACCTTGCTAGAGCTAGTAGTTCCATGAGGGTTAGAAAGGAGTATTGATGGGTGCCTTCTTGTTGGACATTCCTATGGGGACTAATAATGATGTAGAGACCTTGGTCTTTGTTTACTCACTAGGATAACTTTAACGTACTACGAGACAAAACAGATGGAACTTACAAAACATAGAACATGTAGAGAAATCATTCACAAACACATAGTGCACAAGATAGATGTTGCATTTATTCATCAATTAACAAGTACAATAAAATAATGTCACCAACATAATAGCATAGATGTCTCGATTACAATATACTCCAGTACATATAGTCACCGATGGTGGTTGAGAAACCAATCATCGTGACGCTTCATAACAACCAAATCACTAATCGGGACTTAGTTTCCTAAAACATGTGACATCAAATGCATGAAATATCTTCTATTTGATTATAGTTTTATTTAATAACGACGACGGCCAATTATAGCCGACTAAGACTATGACCAACTATGGCCAATTAAAGGTTTTGTGCTTTCATTTTTTTCCATATTTCCTAGAAGACAAAACGGGCAGAAGAAAGGGAAATTAGGAAGAGGGAGGGTGAGAAGGTGCCCCTAGATGTACAGATGATGAAGGGGTTGTCACCGACTGCTGCTGCTAGAGGCATTGCAGCTTTGGTTCGCTACCAACTGCCTCTCCCGTGTGAGCTTCACCATCTGGACTGTCCAACCTAGTTTGGTCTTTGCCTTCTCGAGCTCCTGCCTGTTGCCATCCAACTCCTTTCCCTTCTCCTATAGGTGGTTGTCCTTCTCGGCTAAGAGTCACTACACTTCAACCATTTGTATATCATCTGCCAGTAATCCATCCTTCTCCCCCAACTGGTGATCTTTCTCAGCTAGTACTCACTCAACCAACTTCTCCACGAAGGCTCGCTTGGTAGCCATCACTTGAGCCAACTACTCCTATGATTTGCAGATCTACTCTGCCAACTTTGTCCTGCTACTGACCACTTGGGCTAAGGCTCTATCCCTGGTCTTCATGGCCTCCTCCATGGCAAATGTCTAGCAGTGCCATCACAGAAAAATATCTTTGTAACAGTGCTCCATGTTGTGAAGTTTCATGAGTATCTGCCCATGTCTACCGGCTCCCGGAGCTCAGATTGGCTACCACTTAGCCAACATCTCCCTGGTCTATACGTCCGGCCATCCCTTGGATGTCAGGCATTAGAAGAACTCCCCTCACACCCATGCTGCATAAATGTGAGAATCCTCTCGGCCTCCTGTGCCACCAGAAGATCCAACCCTACGATCAGCTGTTGGCCGACCTCTCCCACTTGCTGCATATACCTCCCCATCCCTTGTAATTCTGTCAAGTACATATGCACTGAGCCAAGAGGGTCGCGAGGGTTTGGAGGGGTCATCTAAAAAGGTCCCTCCAACTCATTCGCACTCGACTCCACCTCCCCTCAATGTTCTCGTCTACGTCTCAGGGTTGGTTGTGATGGTGAGGAGGGTGGCGGTGTGACCCATGCTACTGGCCATGCGACTTTGCGGCCCAACTCATCAGGTGTGGAGATTGCGAGGATAATGTGTCCAAACTATGCTTGTGGTCGTGTGCCCTCTGGCTGCCCACTTCCCTCTAGCTACATGCTCGACTATTGTTGTGTACTCTCCTATGCATTTGGCTAAGCACTCTGCTAGAAGAGTTGCTCCTGATGAGCGGCCTCCTTCTCCAAGGGCTCATGTGGTGGCTAACGAGTGGTTCCTGGCGATGGCAGAGGGGTGGTTGTTGTTTCACCCATCTCCCCCAACCAGGAATCCAACACCTCATCCCCCTTTGTCCCTTCCTCTACTACTGCTGCTATGACTGGTGCCGACACATAGGCTGTGACTAGGAACACCAACGGTGTCACTAGTGCCGATGTTGCTGGCACCGATGCCGTGGTAGGCACCAACGCTGTGGTTGGCGCTGACACTATCACTAGCGTTGATGATGGCACTATGACTCCAACTGGTGGTGTACTTCCCACTGCAAATGGCAGTGTATTGTGAGTCCAACTAACTGGCGTTGTACTTTTTACTACAATAGAAACTGGGGGTGCTGAAAGGATGAATGTTGTTGGTTAAAGGGATGGTACTACAACTGCCTCCTGGGTGCGAGTCTCAACGTCTCCAAACAATGGCACCAACGTCTCAATTGGCTCCTTCCCCACTCTCAATGAATGCTTCTTTTTCTACTGACACCTCCCTTTGCTTCCTTTTTCTTTTCGGTTGTGAGGATTCTTCTCCTCCCTAGTGGATATCTAGTTCCATCCAATAGAATATAGTAGGCCACCCTGGGTCCAAGCGCGTCGACGGCTGTAGCCACCCCCGCCTATCTATCGGAACCTGTGTATGAATGGCATCGAGGAACAACGCTATTGCCTGTTGTGTCATGTAGAATGACTTGTGCGTCTGCACCAAGAACTCCTTGATTCTCTTTGAAAGTAGTCATGCCCAGTTGTATACCTTACCCATGCTGAGTCCCACCATGTAGTCGACCATCCAAATCCCCACATCTAATGCTCGGCTGGCCCTTGTCAATCTACATTTCATTAAATCCAAGAGACACTTCCATTTTGGTGTAGCAAGGAAATTCTTGTGCAGTCCCTGATTGCCTGCATTCCAAATACTATCTTTTTCCTGTGGGGTTACGTCACTTCTACAAACTCTCCTCACGATTGCCTCCTTGTGTTGTTGAGTCATCTTGCCAAGTTTATTGACTCCTGCTCTTGTTGCCAAAATGTCGAACACCCTCTCAAAATCTTGTGGCTAGTATGATACTATGACCATGCATCTTCTATACTCCAGTATTGACCTGTGTGAATGTGTAAAGTGCCTGACCAAATCTGATATAAAATCCCTGATTTGCTGCCTTGGTATTTTGTCAAACACTTTGCTGACAATCTTCTCACTTGCTGTTTGTTGGTTTTGTTTGCTTGTTTTTGTTTGTTTTGATGATGATGATGTTTTAGAATGCTTGGAAATGTTGCAAATGAAGGTAAACAAGTAACTAATATGAAATGCAATCTTTTTTTGTATTTTTCCAAATGCAAACATATGAAATTCTGATGCACATATCTACCTATAGCCAAGATACATTTTCACAAACACTTGGCATGCAAACTAAATAAGTGAAATGCAAATACATGAAAGAGGCATTATGTCATACAATTTGCATACAAGCTCAATATGCTGAAGTGAAGATATCTACTTGACATTTACTCGAACAGTTGGCAGCCAACCATTAACTATCATTATAATGTCTTCAATGAAGATTACAATGCTGTTAATATCCAACTGGGACTTCTTCTACAATCAGACTTTATATAATGCAATCATGTATACTACAACTACTTTCCATGCCTGAAAATAAAATGCAATATGGCTGCGAAATTAACAGCTTACAATGCACTTCCTTGATATATTTGAATTGTAATTACAATGCTCAATTGCTGGTAACATCAGCCGATGCCTCCTACATGAAACTTAAGACTAAAATGCACTGCAGAAACAAATGAAGGAACCTGGGTTTATATTGCAGCAGCCTTAGGAAAATTCGAACTCTTGAGAGTAGCTGTTCTTGACCTACTTGAAGTTGCACCAGACCTTCTTGAAACAATTCATCCCTCCAATAATTTTCTCAGAATTTATTAAGCCCTCTTAAACCAAAATCGCACCTGGCTTGGTGCACCCAGCTTGCTAAAGAAGTTCTGATTTCTTTGATCAGCAATAAGCTAGTTCGATTTCACCTTTGAGTCCATCTTTCCCACCAAAAATCGTCCTTCTCCAAACACAAAATTCTTCCATCAAAATCTGCTAATGATCTTCTTTAATTCGATTTCTCTTAAGCACCAAAATTTGGCTGAAAGCCACAAAATTTTGTAGTTGCAGGCATAATGTGAAAGATTGGAAAATGCCTCTCACTCCAATCTAGCTAGGGCTGGTGTTACACAACCAAAACTAGCAAATTTAGAAAATTTTACTTCTCCAGCTGTGACAAGCATTCAAGATCCTCAATACTTCAGAAAATGTAGTTGACTCCGGGATGATCTCAAATGCCCTCCAAAAGCTCCTTATAAAGAATTCACAAACATTTTTAAGAAGCTTCTAGACTAAATTTTTTTTTTTTTTTTTAAGTGACTTTTTGATATTATTTTATTTTTAGTCACTTTAATATTAAATTAATTAAATATAAGGTTACTTTTTAATATTTATTTATTTAATAACCTTATAAATAATTAATTTAATATATTCTCCTTATTGCTCCAAATTGGGGACATGACAGAATGCCGGCAATATTTTTCCACCATTGCTTTTAGGTAGGGCTCGAACTCCCGAGCATTGAAAAAAGTCAATATAACCACCTTGTCCACTTGAGCGTGTCTGAGTGCAATCTTGAGTACATGGTCATCCTGCATGCTCATCCACCATTGTGTAGCAAGAAGGTTAACTACAGTTGAAAAACGGTAACTAAATTTTCATCTTCAGCTGAAGAGTAAACTAACTAATTTAACTAACAAAAGTTTTCATCATATTTTACAAACAAGAAAAATAAATAATCTGAACAATAACTACTATCAACTTTCATAACTAACTTCTAGATTTCAAATTTAGTTGAAATGGAATTGTTAACAGATTATATAACAGTAAGCTACAATCAGTTATGAACTAAATTTTCCATTTAATAAGAAATGAATTGTGCATGTATTGACAACACTTGAATAAACAATAGAAGATAATAATATTTTGAAGAGAAGAGAGAGTTAAGAGATAGTACAATCTAAAGGCTTCCTACTAGAAAGCTTAAATCAAGTCTTAGTCTTTCGAGGAAAAAAGAAATATCATCAAGGGATTTTCCGCCCAACCAAAGACCTACTGGTCTCCCATGTTTCTTCGACTGAAGAAACCCGACCCTTCGCGAGGTGCAATCTATAAAGGAATCCAATTTACCATTTTTCCATTTGAGTCTGGTGTCAATAATCTATACTACTCTAGTCGATCATCCACTATAGGTTTTTTCCTAACTAGAATGACCATCTTGACCAGGGGTATATCTGATTCTTGATGGCTGATAGTTGCTTATTCTACGCATCATAACCTTGGCCAAGGATTTAAATAATAATGAGCATGTTTCTCATGCCATCAATTCTCTCACCCTTACTCGACAAATAATTTTACTTGACTCTTGGGATTTATACTGACTGGGGCTCGAATCATAATTCGTTTTCTCTACATTCTGGAAATGATATGTTCTCAACTTATTCACTAGAAGAAGGTATTTGATTTCAACACTTACACAGATGCTAAAGCGATTGCACAATTTGGTCTGTGACCCAAGGTTGACTCTCTCACAAGACACTAAGCAAGATTGAACAAGATTATAAAATTTATGGCCCACTACTGAATTCAGGATTTTATTTCGGACGTTAAAACTTTGCTAGCAATTCAGAACTTGGATGGTGATATTAGTCTTTTTGACAATGAAAAAAATGAACTCTTCAGTTTAAAATAAATCCAACTATTTAAAACAGGTAACTAGGCGAGACCGAGGCTACCTAATCCGAAACAGAAAGCTCATTGGAAGACAAGAATAACATTCATTAATGGTTGAATAAGGTTTATAGATGAAGAGGAGATCTTTAGCATTCATAGTCGCAAAGCATACATATCTATTATTTTCTGCCAACTCCCAGATTTGAATCACTAACTAATTCATATCATATTATTATATGAAGCAATGAAATGTTCATCATTCATGATTTTACAAATTAAAAGACACTTAATAAATGTGCCTGGAAAACACGAAACTGGAATCCGAATACCCTTCGGGTGTTCCCTCCCTGTGATCTAATTGAAGCAACAGTTGTTATTGTGATCCTTCTCTAACTTGAGGAATGAAGTTGTGGCAGAATTCTAAGGAGTACAAAGTTAACACCATCACTTGAGGGTAGAGTGTCGAACATATGAAGATAGCACCCATGCCATGGTACTACCTGACAGAAAGGAAAAATGATGGAATGCCTAAAGAGACCTCCCGAACGA
>VDFB02156294.1:0-33269 GCA_007258455.2 Sequoia sempervirens | reverse complement strand
AAAGAAAATAATCAAATCTTAACCTAAAACAAACAAAATCAATTTCACCTAACAAATTCAAAACAAATAGCAAACAATACTTACCTCCCGCATCTCTTCATCATCGTGGTGCCATATTTGCAAACAAAATCCAACTGTTCTTGATGAAATTTTTAGAAATCCTTCCTCCTAGAACGCGAGCGCAAAAGTGAGGATTTTTGGCCGTAGGCAAAGCTGAGAAACAGTAAAGAGCAAATGATATACATTTGATTTTTTTTTCTTTTAAAATCACATAACATGCTCTCATTATAACGCGCTCGCGTTATAACGCGAGCGCATTATGTCTTTCCAAATTTTTTTCCCATTTGGCCACAAAAGTGCGACCAACTTCATGCACCCGCCCGTGTGACCATCTAAAATTTCCATGGCCTCTAATTGCGTAGGTGAATTAATGGCTAGTACTTGTGAAGTGGACGGTGATGGGTTACAATTCACAGATATAAAAAATGCACTATATATACATGTATAAGGTAATAATTGATGTAAAGTAATAAAATGTTGTATAGACTGCAAACTACTAACTAATGGAAAGTTTCTAAATGGGAAATTATCACTTATACCCATAGGAAAATCATTGTCTTTAAAACATTATCAATCAAATAATAATTTTGCAAGAAATTATTAATAATAGTGTCTTATGAAATATCCTCAAATTCCCTACTTTGCTCAATTGTCAAAATAGGTAAAGATTCTTCTAGATCACTGTTGATCCATAAGGGATCTTCTATTTCTAAAAATGGTAGTACTAGAGGGTACAATATTAGATGTTTCATTTTCTCCCCATTTGAAATCACCATATTTCTTGACCTACAATAAATGAAAGCATTTGTAGCCGCTAACCAAGATCATCCCAAGATTAAGGGGTATACCCCCAACTTAATTTTAGGTTGCAATATCAAAAAGTTAGTTGGGTATTCCCATGAATTAATAGAAAAGACTACGTCTTCAATCATACCCTCTGGTTTGACCAAGGAACAATCTGCCATTTAGAGAATTGTGGGAGTAGGTCTAAGTCCCTTAAGTGATAACTTTTTCTTTGTTTCATTTGTCATAACATTAATAGCAATGACCAAATCAACAAGTGTGTTAGGAATTATAACTTTATCGATACACACCTTGATGACAGGACTCCTTGGATTTGAATACTTAGGAATGGCGAGGTTCCCAAGGATGAGGTCTGCTAGTTGTCCAATGACTTGGATGGTCTTTAGATCTTGCTTCTTCTTTTGCTTTTGGGTACATAAATCCAAAACTATTTTTTTGTAATGGGGATATCCTTGATGGCCTGCAACAAATAAATCTTAAAGTTAACATTACCTAATTCATTTACAAGATCAAAATCAAGTTGTGAGACTTCCTTTTGTATTGGTTCCGAATGAAATTGGTCAGGGAATGGAGGTTCCTTTACTAGATCCTCTTCAGGTTCTTCATTAATTTCAGTAATGGTGGGTCCCTAGAGAGATTTTCCCGACCTTAATTGGACTTTGTCTATTTCTATAGTATTGATAGGATAAGTAGGATAACTTGTCACCTCATTATTATGTACAAGTTGTGTTGCCTTATTGTTGGGGTTTGGATCTAGTTGAGTTGGAATTGGTGTGGGATTTGGTGGTGGTGTTGGATTGGTTGACTGATTGGACGATGATGGTATAGGTGGAAAAAATTGTTGTGGCTACTGATATGGGTTAATCATGGGAGGAGGTAGAAATTGTGATTGTGGTGGATATGGCAGTTGGTATGGTGAGGGTTGTGGTGATTATGGCCTTCATGCCTGCTGCCACAACTGGGAAGCAGATTGGTATTGTTGAGTCCATTAAGGGTAATGTGGAGGTTGTTACCAACCCCCATACCATCCAGGTTGATTGGAAAAAGAATTGGATTGGGTAGGTCTAGGAGCAAAATAATCATTTTTCATCCTAGTATG
Organism: Sequoia sempervirens; assembly: GCA_007258455.2. Taxonomy (NCBI): domain Eukaryota; kingdom Viridiplantae; phylum Streptophyta; class Pinopsida; order Cupressales; family Cupressaceae; genus Sequoia; species Sequoia sempervirens. Next base: position 31,306 of record VDFB02156294.1, on the reverse strand, counting down.
CATTAATCAAGGTGGAAAAGGTCACCTTGGGGCCATGTAGTAGATAGGTTCTTCAAAATATTCATTATCCGTTATACCTATAGGAAGAGGCCTTAAGATGGAACTCTTGCTAACTTCTTCTAAAGATGAAATATTTGTCCTATTATAATGGAAATCCTCACTACTATGTCTCTTATGATAGGTCAGACAAAATATAGCCAAGGCCTTTTGAGCTTCTTCTTGCTTTTTATGAGTATATAGAGTATCTATCTGTTTATCCATATGATTTAATAAATCAGTTTTGAGATATTCAAGTAAATTACCTATTTCATGATTTGTTATACCTGTTGCATTATCCGAAGAAGAAATCTTACTTGAATAATTCCTCCCCGAATGTTGAGACCTCAAGTAATTCTTGCAAATATCACAAATATCATCAAAGTTCAATTTAGAGACACTACCTTTACCTATTAAATTCAATGCATCCATTGTATCATCTCATATTCCCCTAAGAAACAACATTTTAATAGTATCAATAGTTAGCCCTAGTTGTCATGATCATTGCAAGCTGAACATGAAACGTTCGAGGTAATCTTCCATGGATTCATCTTCTTTCTATGTCATACAAAAAATCTCATCCCAAACCTCTTTCATTTTATAATACTCTTGGTATTTTTTCAAAAATACATCCTTCATGTCATTCCATGTTCTAATGTTTCTAGGTTCATGAACCAACGTAGTGCTACATCCTGCAACATGGCTAGGAATAATTTGAGCTTCAATGCATCAATCTAATAGTCATAACTGTGGCACAACACATCAAACTCAAATAGAAACATATTAGGATCATCAACAAAAAGACAACGAAAAAATAGGAAAAGTGGAATGGGGTATATTTTTCATAGGGGCATCCTCTTTGGATGTGCAATTAGAAACTCAAAAGTGACCAAGTTGTTGTTGGCCAATGCTCTTTCATTGTTATTGTTGTTGAGAACAGTCATGACTTTAGATGCCCAAGAGGTGAAGAAATTTTTGAATGGATTTTGGTTTCCTAAGGAAGGACCAACTTTGTAATGTTCTATGATTCGGAACAACTCTGTAACTTTGCAATTTCAAAGTTATTCCATTTTATACCTAAGTCCTACTCACAGGTTCCAACACATCTCAACATCTGCCCTACCAACCTTCATGCACTCTAATTTAGCTGCTGTAATTTCACCTTTCTGCTTCTGTTACTTCCCAACACTGATTTTTCACTTTTGTGTCGTAACTTACTCTGTCCACAAAATTTGTTTCCTGGCCTATGAAGTGCCTGGTCTATGGCCCACCACACCCTGAGCAACCTCACCAAGCCCACTGAAGGTGAGATTCTCCTTTGTTTTTACTGTCCCAACTCCCACCACAGAATTCTGTGCCTTGTCCTCTCCAATAATGACGCCAAAATGATTGGATTAAACTATGGATAGATTTTAGGGACAGACTATCCTTGTAATTCTATCTAATTGGAAAATGTGTTTAGATCAATCCTCAAGAATTTTGTGGAAGTTTCCTTAGTTTATTCCTTAATTTTCAATTTGGGAATTGTGAACTTGTGAAAGGTATTGCGATAGTCTTCCTAAGAGCTAAAACTAGTGGATTAAGTGGGGATGATTGTATTTTGGGAATTAAATCAAGACACACTTCTTAATCTAGAAATTAAATCAAAACACACCTTTCAATCTACAAATTTGATAAAGTCGTATTTTTAATCATTACCTTCCTATTTCAAATCGACACACACACACTTTTGAATTCTCATTCAAACTATTGAAATCAATGTCTTAGATTTACATAATTATTTCAAACATTAACAATAAGGATATAAAGGCTATAATGCTAAAAGTGTATTAAAACAATTTGGGTGACAAGAGCTATAGCAACTAGGTGATAGGACCTGTGGTGTTCTAGTGACAGGATCTAATAAAGTTGTGCAAATTATTTTAGTGTTCTAAAAATAGAGTGCAAATTCACATGTATTTGTTGTCCCTGCAATCTATGCTCATGCCATGTGTTAATAGTCCTTTCAAAAGAGAGCTCACTTCACACTTTAATAAATAAAACCATGCTAATTGAAATCAATTCAATAACACACAAAAAAAATTATTAAACTTAATTAAATCAATAACAAGCATATGAAATCTCCGAAAAAACATAAATCACACCTCACATACAACAATAGAAAGATAGATCCAAAAGTTGGTTAAGGAGTGGGCCCTTTCTCCCAACCATCTGAATGGAGGAATACATTTTACACAATATGCAGATTCAACACTTAATAATCTTATGCTTATATTAAATTCAACTTGAAGATTGTTTCCATACTCAAGAGAGAGCATATATATATGTTCAACTACAGAACAAAATATTAAAAATAGATATGTCCACCATTTGTAAGTTTATGACCAGAAATACTTGATCGGTTTGGAAAATAGTGAAGTGGTCTCTGGCCTACTATTTTCTAAATATTCCAAAACTAATTACAAAACCTAATTACCAGACCATTGACTAAACATGTACTGAAAGATAATAACTAAATAGAAACCAAAAGATCACGAAATCCTCCAGGTAATCTTTATTACTCATCCCTTCAACCTCAAAATCCCCTGTTTCACATAACCACCAAAATTAGTACTCATAACTGATTAATTTTCATGTATTTTTCATCCTTCAATCCATATTAATTAACTTTAATCCTTTACAACTATTATGGAAATTTAAGAGGAAAGAGGCCAAAAGGTAAGCTTATAATGGACATAAAACTAGGTGAATCATGCTAAAATAATGACAGACATTTAACCCATCAGGTAGTGCCTCATCATGGGCCCTACTTTATATGCTTAGACAATGTTTTAGTGTGAACGTGGTATATTACCTAACCAGTTTACCATTTAGGCTCTATTCATCCTATTTTACTTGAGTTTACTTAATGAATTATCACTTATATCTCAAGTCATAAGATTAAGACACATATCATAATCTTATATTATCTTATGTTTCACCTTGGCCTATATAAACGAGGCCTTCCCGTTGTCATTTTATTGATGTAATATTCATGTAATCATATTATGCATTTGCATCCTCTAATAGAATATAATTACTCTCTTGTGCTTTTATTGAAGCTCCTAAATCTTGTGTGGCTACCTTCATAGCCAAATATTACTTGGTATAGATCATTATATAGGCCGGGATTAAAGAGAGCACACTAAGCTCTAACTTGGTCAAAATTATGTAATTTATTTCTGATTGGTGACTCCAATTAAGCATTAACTAAGAGATGAAAATACTTTATTTTGACATCAAGTTCACCAAAAATGTATGCACCAAATATACATAGTATGGACAAAGTAATGCATACATGACTTCCTAGGTACATACTAGAGTAAGATATTGAGGTTTATTTCATATCCTAGAAAAGGGAATCAGTTTCAAACTTCTCAAAGGGTATAAAGGAGAAATCTAAAAAAGGGGAAATATCAATAAAACCCTATATTGACCAAGAAATTCTATTTGGTGAGTGAATTAGAAGATTTGGTGCATTTAGATAATGGTCTCATTATTTTTGAAATATTATAATGTTTTTCAAAATTTGGTCAAAGTTGTCTATTAAGAGTTGTTGTTGAGATGTTTGATTTTTTGACAAGTTTTAGTGAAGTATAAAAATGATAAAAAAAGTGTATGGGTGTACAAAGTAACTTGTTTGATATTTACAACTTTCACTATGTTCAAATATTTGTTTTCTATGAGGTGTTCTTATACATTTGTATAATTAATAAATATGTTGAAATGATGTAAGAGTAACATGTGGATATCTTCTAGGAGGTTACAAGAGAGTTAGGACAACAATAAATAAACCACATGAGACTATAGATTAACATAACAATGAGTTATAAGCACTTTTATGTCTATATTAAAGGGAATTTGGTGAAATTTGAATGGGTGTGGGGTTATCAATGTGAAAGTACAATAGTGAATGAACCTGAGAAGGCTGAGTGTTCAATGCATATTAGATTATTCTAATTTTTAACAATAGTTTACAAATGTCTATAAGATTGCCATAACATTTACACTAACAATAAAGAGAAAAATATTCAGAGAGCTTAGTAGGTCTATGAGGATAGAAAATAGGCTTATGTAGAAAGACTTGGGTATTAGAGTGCTTGGGAGCACAAAATGACGTTTATCTTTATAAGTTGGCATGTTCAAGGAGAAAATTTGTTTGATTAGTTTGAATGAAAAATAAATAAATAGGTGTATAGAATTTTTGAATTATTTAATGTGTTTGTTTGATTGTTCATGTGCATGTTCTTTTATTTGTATAACAAAACCATGGTTTATTGCTATGATTGATTTGCATAAAGAAATAAATTATAGAAAATGAAAGAAAGAAAAATAATCTAGCATACATCTATTTTAGCTACTAATTGTTGGAAAAATACTTGATTCATTTATACAACGGAGAAACTGAGCAGTTGTGAGAAGTTGCATAAAATAGTTTAACCGGAATAGGTAAACTGTAATACCCGCTAACAAAGACCCGTTAACAATGTAATGCAATATTATGCTAACATTGATAAACCCATCTTTGTCTTTTAGTAAAGATATCAGAGACTCTATTCCCTTATGCTTCTCCCTAATCTTGACCACTCCAACACATCCTCCATTATGAATTCCAATAACCATGATGACACTACCAACACCAGACTTGATAAAATCCTTGATCGACGGATACCCATGATCTAGATCTAGATCTAGATCTTTCTATGGATTCCTCTAAATATTCCAAATAAAACTACTCCAAATGGATCGATAAAATAGTATCAAATGAACTCAGTCCTCTTAGCTTCGAGAAAGATGACCAATACCTTCTAAAAGGAAGCATTCAATTGCATCAGTAGTAATAACAATAATGTTTCCTTGCTCCAAAGCTATCTAGGCTCCTTTCCAATAAGCTTGGACTTGGCAGAAGTCTTCTTTACACATCGAATGTCAATAGTGATCTTGCTTTGGCATTACTTCTCATATTAAATCCGCCTGCAATTTCTATGGTATGAGTATCTCATTGTTCTACAAACATATCGTTCCAAGGAAGAGTTGAAACAACTCAAACCAAATGGAGATTTTCTTTCTGTTGAAACTTATTCAACATCTGTTACTAAATGATAGCATGCGATTGAATCTTTCACTCTCCTCTATATACCCGCGCTACAAGAAACATATAACTTCAAATGAGAATAGTAAATATGCATTCAACCCATAACTTGCACAACAATACATCGGCCTGAATAAACAAAATACAGTAATGGTCTTCCATCATGATGTACAAGAGATCCACGCTCCTCCACACCTCTGTATTTAGATAAAAAGAAGGGATTTTCTTCAGGCACAACAAATCTTGTATTGCTCTCTCACAGCACAGGATCACATATTGCTCCATAGATTTCAACGTGCAGGTACGTGGTTTCTAACCTTCTTATACTGGTCTTCTCATAGATCATTATCATCCTCTAATCACCTCTGCTTCATCGTACCCATAGTGAACAATCCAACTCAGGTTCGGTCTCTACTCTCAAATCGTCTGCTTCTCATCACCTGCTAACCGCCGTTTTCTCATTTTCTTCTACCATCGACTCACTATATAGGCCGTAGATCTCTTTGCAATATATAAACTTCAACGCAGGCAACAGACCCAATCTTTACGCCTCCATTCTCGCCTGTTATCGTACTCCGCTTTCCATCATACAGAGGGACGTAAGCATTGCTGCTCTGATACCAAATATTGGCAAGATGCTTGATTCATTTATTCAATGTAATGCAAAGCATTTATACAAGGGAGAAAGCGAGCAGTTGCATAAAATAGTTTAACTGAAACTGGTAAACTGTAATACCCGCTAACAAAGACCCGTTAACAATGTAGTACAATATTATGCTAACACCAATCTATCTGATAAACCAATAAAACTAGCTATTGCACTTTAGTGTGCAATGGGTACGCCGAAGAAGTGTGGAAGGTCAATTTGGATAAATTTTGGTTTTTTTTTTATAATTGTAATTACATTTATATATATTTTTTATTTTAAAATAATAATTTATTTATTTATATATATATATATTTATATATATTTAATAAACTCATGTCATTATATATATATATATATAAACCCATGTCATTTTATAAACGTGAATTTATTATTCTTCACTCCAATAATATAGGGGAGAGGGGTCTATAGTGGAGCACCCTAACTTCGCGTTTCTCAAAATCCTACGTGGAAATTTCAAATCACTCCCAATTTTGTACAATAATTTATTTGGCAACTCACGTGCTTCTATATTTCGTTTTAGGGCCACGTCATCAAATATGATGCCACATCAACATGCTTTTTGTTGAGGTATCCAAAAAAGCCCAAAAAAAAAAGTGGAACCGATAGTGGTGCACTAAGCCATGTTTTATTGGTGCACTGATGTGGCATCACATGATTTGTCACTTTGCATACTTTATGGATAAAAAATGTTTTGCAATTTTGGATATTAAAGTGCTCCACTATGGGGCCCACTGAGGACTACTTCTATCGCCACTATTGAACCTTGTTCCATTATAGGCCCCTCTCCCCTAGAGCTTACAACAATTAGAAAGGTTATCGTAAGTTATCCTAACACTAACACCTTATTACTTATCCTTTCAACCTATTTCATTAATAATTATTATTCTATTATATTGATTCTAATCAAACACTTTATAAATTCTAATATTACATTTTATTAACTATAAATAAACCATTATAATGATAATAACATGTTATTACCAATTATATTTACCCTCTATTAATAAATTGTTCTCATAATTATTAATAACTTTTTTTTATATTATTTATTAAATCTAATTAAAAAACATACTAATTAAAAAAAATGATTTATTTCAAACCTATTAAAAGGTGGCTTAAATTGCGTAAATGCCAAATCAATATACATAGCTGTAAAGTTGCAAACGAATGCATTAATAAAAAGCATGTTTTAGTTCAAATGTCAAATAGTATTAACATGTAAAAAAAATTTGAACAATTTTTTTTAACTTATTAAAAACATCCAGGAAAAATTCCTTACAAATTTAACGAACCACCATAACCGCGTCCTACAATTTATAAGAAACAGAGAAACAAAAAAAAGCCTCAGAATTTCCCAGCAATAGCAGGCAGGCATGATAACAATTTTCTGGCGGAATTTCCTGACACTAGCAGGCAGGCAGGTAGGATGGCGATTTTCTGGGAGCAAAAGCGTCCTTATGAGCGGCTGAGATTCGTTTAGTCTTGCAATCCTGCAGAAGGCGATTAAACGAATTTAATGACGAGGCCGGGTTTGGAGGATCATAAACCAATAACGGCGGGAAAGCAGAGAAAAAGCAAAAATTTGGATCAACGGTTGGTAATGGTTCCCCTATCAACCAAGGCTTATCTTGTATTTTCCACTGTTCACAGGCAAATTGATCCCTGAAAGCTCATATAGGACACGCCTTCGGCGTAATTATTATTAAATAATAAAAAAAATCTAGCTTATTTTGAAAAAATCTCCAAATAATGTTAACCTACCGATTGAGTGTTGAAGATCAAGAGTGCAAGCTAATGTATCTAGCTAATGAATCCCATAGGCTATATGAGTAATGGACTAAAGTTGACAAAGTTTGTTGAGTATAGAGCTATGAGGGATTGAATTGTGAAAAATTACTAGAAGAAGAGGTTACTAAGATGGGTGCAACTTAGAAATATTGATAGTACAAAGTTCTTCTAGTTGGGTAAGATGGAGAGTACAAATCTCTGCCATGTCTAGGCTATGAATATGATATTTTTCCTCTATAAAAATTATCCTTTGAACAAGATTATAGATGTGGAGGATGAAGGGAAATAAAAAATATGGAGAACAAGAGGAGAGAAAAAATGTTTTTAATGGTCAATTGAAAGTATTAATTTCCACAAATGAATGATTCTAAAACCATGATGATAAAAATTAAACAATTATATGTATTAAGAAATATGGCATAACAACTTTGAGACCATCGGAAAAATTATGATAGTACTATAATGGTTTTTATCATACCATCTAGTTAGTCTTAGAGGTTTCACCAAAGTAGGTGAAATGCAAAATTTTATAGGGAAAATGAAGGATCAATTGGTAGATAGAAAAAAAATGTTAAGGGTACACATGAAATTGGGTCAAGTAGGACTAAATGAAGACACAAAGTGCCACAAATGTCAATCATTTTTACATCATAATGATTTTTTGATAGGTTTTTTCATCATTGGAATTAAAATGTTGACTCGTGTTAGATGTACAAAAATGAGTACTTACAAGTGTTGTGCCACATTTCATAACACAATCTCTCCCCTTATTCCTTCTACTTTTCTATAAATAATTTTAGCAAGTTGTTATTATGTTCTATTTTAGTGCCTGGCAAATGCTAGTCATTGTAATTTTTTATTCTATACTTGTAGGTTTTCAAGATATAACACTCTTAGTAATGAGATTACACATGATTGACATTCATGATATAAATAATTTATATGGATCCATATAATTTAAGTGTAAGAAAAATATATTTGATTTCGATGTTGGATCATAGTTGGTTTTTTTCTTTGACATGTATTCTCATAGTAGCTCTCATGCAAGCCAAAGTGGGGACAAATTTTATGGTGAAAATCATACTCATTCCCTTTTTCCTAATATTTTGGTCCCATAGCGACTAGGTTGTGCTATATGCATTTACTACTGTGTAAGATTGGCAATTTTATTTAGAAATTAAAAAATGACATTATTTGATACTATCTCATCATTATTCATCCCTAAAAGTTAGTCCTATTCCCCACATTTTATCATTCCCTTCCTTGGTTTAGGACCACAAGTTCAAAGTTTATCTAGACCATATTTCCACTTATGGATTTGAATCCTAAATGTTTAAATTAGGTCCCATCCCCTCTATTTCCAATAGTCATTATGAGTCATCTAAAGAATAGATATTTCAAATTGCACATTAGGGTATTTTATTTAAGTATTATCTCTAATTCAAAAAATATATAATATATTAAATGATCATAGGATACCTATATCAAGGAAATTAAATAAAAATCAACTTTGTGTTGTTTTCTTGTGACATCATTTGAGGATTGTATTGTGTGTTGGCTTTCTCTTCTTGAGCTTGAATCATAGTTGTTAAATTCATCCATTCAGGATTTTGGTTGAAGAGTACATGCACCTCACAATTTAGCATTGAATTCCTCAAAGGTTTTCCCAAACACTACATGTGTTCCTTAACAAATTCAAAGCACATACATAGAGATAAATATATCTAGATAGCATAATTCAATTAAATTAGGTACAGAAGTTATAGGTTCAATTTCATGCTTATGTTCAAGTCCATGCTCACAAAATGAATCAACACATTACATGGTCAAATTTACAACAATTCTCTAACAAATCATAAACTTATAGTGTTATGATGAAACTTAGAATTGAGTACCTCACATTTAATCCATTTTATCATTATGTTTATTGTAATTTTTATATCAAACCCAACTCATTTATTTAAGTTAATTTTATGTGTAATTAATTACATTGTTTAATTGGACTACATATTTATAAATTGATTTACATTCTCTTTGCATGTAATTTTAAATTAAAAAATAACATTTAATTAACTCAATAAAATAAAATAATATATTATTTTAAAAATATAACAATATTGAAAAAGACATTTAACTAATTCCATAAATAAAATAATGTAATATAAGAAAAATAAATATAATGTTTTGTTCTGGATTACTGCTTCCATTGAAAATTTGAAATGCCACTTTTTGAAATTTATGACTCATTTCATCATTTTTAATATGTATAACACTGTTTTATAAATAATAATATAGACCCAAGTATTATCAAATATTTAATTAATCAAAAGTAGATATATAATCATTTTTGGCAAGCTTCATAGCCAATTGTGCAGAAGAGGCGATTTTCTTTATAGAGGAGAAGTAGAAGCAACAACAATTTAGAAAGTATATGTTTTGTAAGTAGTCAAATTCTTATCAATGGAATGGAGATTTCCATGGGTGTCGCAAGGAAAATAGGGAAAATGCATAGGCACAAATGATACTATCCACAATTTTCTCTATTCTAGCCTCGATACAAATTCTCTTGCTTATCTCCCCATGCCTAATTATAATGTATCTTTCTTCGTTCTCATCCTCACCCTCACATTCATCACCCTCACCCTCACATTCATCATCATCGTCACCCTTACCTTCATCATCATCCTCTGTGAACTTGTGTCTATTGTGATAAAACCAATCCACATCCTTCAATGTGTTGGAGAGTGAAGTCCAACATTTTTTGTCCGTGCAACTCCCAACTTTTCATGTTTTCTCGTGTCTCTTTGTTTCCTTGGAGACTTCAAGAAAACTATCGATGAGTGTATAAAACAATGATGTGCATGAAACAATGATGTATATGTTGCTGTAAATGTACAAGAGAAAACAAAGTGTAATAAAATTGAGAAATTTTTGATTTTCCCATGGATGTAGCAATTATGGTGAACCACGTAAAATTTGTTGTTGTGTGTTTTCTATGTATATGTGTGTCCATTTTTTCTCAACTTAGATTTTGTTCTATTTTTAATCTGCTCTTTTAAAATTAACAATTGGTATCAGAGCATTGTGGTGTTCAATCTTTTGGCACGAGAGATTCGAGTTTGAGTGGGAGCCATGTCATTTGATGAAGGAAGGATTGAAAGGTTCAATGGCTACAACTATCAAATGTGGAAAATGCAGATGGAAGATTATTTATATCAAAAAGATTTGTGGCAACCATTACATGGTAAAGCAAAGAAACCATCAAGTATGTCACATGAAGATTGGGACATTCTAGATAGAAAAGCATTGGGAGCCATTCGATTGTGTTTATCTCCAACAATGGCATTTAACATATCCAGAGCAACAACAGTTGCTGATTTGATGAGTACGCTGAATAAGTTGTATGGAAAAACCTCAACATTGAATAAGGTATTTTTAATGAAGTGGTTGCTTAACATGAAAATGGCTAAAGGTAATTCTGTAACGAATCACTCGAATGATTTTAATATTGTTACGAGTCTATTATCTTTTGTAAAAATAGTTTTTGATGATGAGATTCAGGCTCTCTTGATTTTGAGTTCTTTGCCAGAAAGTTGGAATAGCTTAGTTATGGCAGTCGATTACTCAGTTTCTAGTTCAAATACATTAAAATTTGACGATGTTGTTGGTGTAATTCTAAGCAAGGAAATGTGAAGGAAGAGCATTGGTGAGACTCCAACATCGGGTAATGTTTTGAGTGTAGATGACAAGGGAAGATCAAAAGAAAGAGGGAAAAATCCAAGTGGTCGTGAGAAATCACAAGGAAGGTCAAAATCCAAAGGGAGAGAGACCAGTTGTTGGTATTGTGACAAGCAAGGCCACATCAAAAAGAACTATTGGTCTTTCGAGAAGGCTAAAAATTATCTAAAAGAAGATGAAGAAAATGTTGTATGTGAGGATTTCAATGTTCTTATTTTGAGCTTAGAAGAAATAGCAGCAAATGTTTGGGTGCTTGATTGGGGAGCATCATTTCATGCCACTCCATGCAAGGAGTACTTCAAAAATCTGCAAATCAATGACTTTGGTAAGATTTTTCTTGAAAATAATGAATCTTGTGATGTTATTGGTAAAGGGGGTGTTTTGTTAAAGTTAACCAATAGAAATAGTTGGATGTTGCGGGATGTTGGATATATCTCTCAGCTCAAACAAAATGTGATTTCAACTAGACAATTGACTTCTCAAGGGTGTGAAGTTACTTGTGAATCCAACAGATTTAAAGTAATAGAAAGGGCCTTGGTAATTGCTCAGAGCAGCAAAATAGGCACCTTGTATATAATAGAAAGTAACATTGAAGTGGGAGTTGTTCACTCCATGCCAAATCCTTCGTTGAGTTAGATCTTGGCTGGAAGAAAAAAGTTCTTGAATAGATTAGATGATGAAGTTGAATTAGTTGTTGAAGAATTCCTTAACATTTTGAAATCTGATCAACTGTCTAGAAAAGGGACATGTGAAGTCTGAAGCTCCTGTTGCCGGTAAACAATTTGGACAAGAAAACATTTTGTGTTCCTTGGTTCCAGATGTATGTATTCAAGTTTGCCCCGAGAATCCTGCGAATTTCAATAAGGATAATGATGCCCAGAATGGTGGAGGTGTGGACATGGAGCCTGTTGGTGTGCAGGAGGAGAAGTTCCAGGCGGATGGTATAGAGACAGCCTTGGAGGATATTATTGGCCAAGTTGCGGGAAAGAATACTGGGCCGTCTGAGTCAGATGACTTGCACGAGGAGCCCAGGGCAGAAATTAACCAAGCGGCTGATGTTATTAAGAAAAAGAGCAAAAAGCAAGATGAGGAGAGCTCTAATCAATCTGCAACAAGAGGTGCGATTGGGCCTGAAGCTCATTTGTAAACTACAAGGGATTTGATGATTGGCAGGGTGTGGAAGGCACGGAATTGGATAAAGCACAAAGCCGTTATATTGCTGAACTATGCTTCAAAATATGTTTGGCTCTACAGATGCAGAACAAGATTCCTGAAGCTCTTAGTTATTGTCAGCGGGCTCTTTCTATATGTATATCTCGTGTGCAGACACTGACGGATAAGGTTGGGGTGTCCAAGCTTGAAATGGCTTCCAACATGCTCAAACAAGTACTGCTTCTGCTGAAGTTCAAAACAATTTAGAGCCTATAGAGTCAAAGGAAGAAGACATTAAAATGTTCGAAGGATAAATGGCCGACATTGCAGAGAGGGTTGAAGATCGAATGCACGGTTTGATGCCAGACAATATCCTGGTGAGAGACATTCGGGCAACTTCAACTGGAAATAAAACCCCTCCAGTGCTGGAAGAGGTCGATTTAAAGGAGCTAATAGGAATTCAAGGAGAACAGAAATTATCAGTAGTTGAAAATGTGGAGAAATTTGGACGTGTTGCGCTGACGATAGGGATTGGAAAGAGGCTACTGGAACTGGCTGCGGAGGAAAGTAGTCTGCAATGGCGTGGCTTAACCAGCATACTCTAAGCGTTGACCGCTTAGGTGGCTGGTGTGGGGCCCTCTAAACCCGTCCCGTTCGCCGTTCCCCATCACCGTTAACTCTCGTTCTCCGTTACTCCCGCACAAAGTTCAATTTTTAAATTTCGTTTCTCCCGCCCGTAAGATCTCCATATGCAAGTTTTTGACCCCAACAATTTTCATTTGCACGCCTACTCCTGGCTTGTGCCAAAATGCGAGCTTTGGAACAGGTTATGGACATCCATCGAAACGTAATGGAATGGCGATTGTTTTCAGATATCACAGTTGGAAATGCTCTGGTAAACATGTAAGCAAAAATGTGGAAGCATAGAGAAGGCACGCGAACTGTTTGATCGGATACTTCAAACAAATGCGGTCTCATTGAATGTAAGGATTGCAGGATATGCACAAAATGTCTTTGTTGAAAAGGATTTACAAACTTTCAACAAAATGCGATTGGCAGGTGTAAAGCCAGACTTCGCAGCCTCTGTCAGCATCCTCACAGCCTGTGCGAAAATGGGAGCTCTGGAACAGGGTATGGACATTCATCAATCGATGAATGATAGAGGAATTTTGCAGATGTTGTAGCTGCAACTACCTCGGCAGACATGTATGCAAAACGTGTAAGCATAGACAAGGCACGTAAACTGTTTGACAGATCGCCTCCGAGAAATTTGTTCTCATGGAATGACCTGATTGTCGGATATCCAAAATGTGGAAGCATAGACAAGGCACCTGAACTATTTGACAGAATGCTTCAAAGCACATTTTTCTAATGGAACGCCTGATTGCAGGATGTCAACACAATGGGTTTGTTGAAAAGGCTTTAGAAACTTCCAACCAAATGCAATTGGCAGGTGTACAGCCAGACTCTCCCAGCCTATGCCAAAGAAATTTGTTCTCATGGAATGACCTGATTGTAGGATATGAAAAATGTGGAAGCTTAGACAAGGCACCTGAACTGATTGACAGAATGCCTCAAAACACATTTTTCTAATGGAACATCCTGATTGCAGGATATCAACAAAATGGGTATGTTGAAAAGGCTTTAGAACCTTCTCCTTCCTAGGTTCCTCAAAGGAAACTAGGTTGCAATTCCATGCACAACGAACCTTCTCTAGCTTTGAAAATATTCTTGATAAAGAATGTCCTGACAAGGGCTTAAATTTGATGGCCGTATGACTGTATTTAGTCATTTTAGCTGTAAAATACAATTAAAATTTTAGGAAGACTGTATTACTTGAAAGGCAAAATTTTAGTTATTTCTATGTAATTATTCCTATATATTTTTCAATCTACATATATTTTTCTTAAAATAGATAATCTTTAATATTTGAAAGGCAACTTCAAATAAATGACCATCACAAAAAAATTGCTTGACAGGCAGGATCAACTGTCAAATTTAAGCCATGGTCCTGACATTCAATTTTAATTATTATTTTTTAGCTTTTTATTAAAATTTTAGTGTATATGATGTAATAGTTTTGGATGGGTAGTGTATTTATAGAGAATATATTTTTAACAAGTAATGTAAGCTATAGATGTATCAATGAATTGTTTTGCATTCTAAATCATGGTCTCATTTTCTTTTTGTATATCCTAGTTTGAATAATCAAGCAATCTATTTTTATAAAAAAATATTTGTATTTTTGTGTTGAAGTTTTTTAAAAAATATTAATATACTCTATATTTTGTGAATTAAAAGAACATAATAGTGTAGGATCAAAATTTTGTTTTTCCTTACATTGGCATAGTTTCTCAACTAGATGATAGGTTAGGTTTTGTCAAGAAAAATAAATGATTGAATGTGCAATTTGATGGGAAAATTTTTACTTATGTGAGTGTAATTTTAAATTTATTGAACATTAGTTTAAGTTTGTAAATATGTTTGTATGACAAGTAGTCCTAATTGATTGGTGACATGTAAAATATGAGATATTCTTATGAATAGTTATTTAAATGTTAAAGTTTATATTGAGATGCAAGTGAATAAAAGATATCTAAAAAATATAAACTATATAGTACCATAATAAGTGTGAGGCTCTTTTGTGAATCCATGGCTAGTATGATTTAGTATAATAGGAAGGTTATCTATAGCTTAGAAGGCTAGATGTCATATGTAACTTCTATAGTCAAAGATCCTATAATAGACGTTTGGAATAAGTATTAGACAATATATAAATATTAGATAAAAAACATTAATGCAATATTTATAGGATATATATAATTAATAAAGGGTATTGAAAATTGGGTTAAAAACATGGATAACTTGTTAAATTTAAGATTATCATTATCAACCTATGTCACGAAAGGTATAAAAGAGTTGATAAGAAAAAAGTTATAATAGCCTAAATTTTATTTTTTATTTTATGGGTGCTTAGGTGAGATATTTTTGAGAATAAATATATTAGGGTCATTAAGTGATAATACATGTTATTTGAAATATGAATCTTGAATATATAGTTTCATAAATTTATCTTTTTATGGGAATATGTATGATAAATGATATTCTAAGAGATGGAATGTAATATGGAAAATGGGTCCTTATTGGCTAGCTTTTTTATTTAATCCTATTTTATATTATATTCAAAAATCTCTAGAGGATAAAGTGAGGATAAGAATTTTAGTATTTCGTATGTATCTTAGGATAGAACAAGGTATGAATCTTTAAGTTTAATTGTGTACTTAAATCATGGTCTTGGAAACTAGTCAAGATACTTATATATAATTGTTATGTTGTACAATAATTATGTTTATCCTTGTATGATTAACCATATTTATATGTTTTAAATTTATGTATTCATATTTCTTATTACTTAGAACATACTTAATTTACTTATTTTTATACTAATGTGTTAATTCCAATGATATGGCTACACTACATCTTGTTGTGTTTGTTGAAATCTCAAGCAAGGGATAAAATGGGAGTGTAAGAAGCTTCAACTTTATTGTGCTTACTATGAATATTGGTCCCACTATAAATGCAACAAAAAATATCCACAAGGTTTTGATGAAATTTCCTTGGTGTTGTCATGAACTACTTGAGAGGGTAAGAGAATGGTTGTTTCTACACATTTATTAGAGGTGAAATAGTTGTAAGCCTTTCATGATGTGTTGGATAACTTGGCTATGATGTATGATAAGTTTGATGGGTTGTTTTTCTTTCTAAAAGATACATTATTTGATTGATAGTATGGATGTGGTGGAGATGCTAAGTTGATATGTGCATTTGACCATTACTTTGATAATATGTAGTGTTGGTGAAGATCTCAATATTTTCCTTTGCAACCTTGCCTTGTAAAGTTTTGAATGAAATTATAAACAAGTTTCTCACCATCTCTTGACATGTTTTAATGTCTATGTAGTTGGATGATTTTTCATATTTTTAAATAAAATATTTTTGGTTGTGTGACTTATATAAAATTAATGTATATGTTTTTTTATTTTTGTTTTATAGCATTTTGTGTTCACATAGTTTGCTTTTAATAAATATTTTGTATTTAATAAATTATTTCACACCATTTCCATTAATATTGGGTCATTTGTGGAAGAAATTATGGAGCATTAGGAGATAAATTAAGGCACTTACAATGCATTAGATTGTTATGTACCTATGGATATGATTGTTATCTATTGGATTTGCACCCTGTTGAATGTGAAATTCAACAATCCAGTGAAACATGGGAATGATCCCAAGGTGTGGGTACCTCAAATGGGACCAAACCTCTGGAGAAGGCCGACTTCCTAGTTGGTTATCACTTACAACTTTCTAATTTTGTAAAAGAAAAGGGAGAAGGAAATGCATGAAGCGAAAAAATTGAAAATTAAAAGTGAAGTGATACACCAAACTTATGATGAAAAATGAAAACTCAGAGCTTTAAACACTTGGCTCAAACTGATAGAAATCAAAGTTTGCACAACCTGTTACAGTATGTTTCTGCATAAATATTTCACTAAAGGGCCAGAACACATTAATCGGCAAAGGGAAGGTAAACTTCACAATTGAAAAATTATATTCATTCCCTAGACACAATCAATAACCTACATAAACTTACATTTGCAGAAAATGTATAAATTTATGAGACAAAGCTAGAAGGAAAACAAAAAAATCTCACAAAGAGCTTGATCAATCATTCAACATACACAAGACTGCAAGAACAAGAAGGCAAGAACTTCACCACCAGAAATAACCAAGGTATCCTCTGTATTCCATATCCAAAGAGTTACAAAATATGCCAAGAAAATGTATAAGGACTTCAAAAAGTCACAAGTACCAAAGTTGCATATCAAGAACTAACTCCAAAATGAGTTCAAAATGAGAATATATCTCTCCACCCCAGGTAGTTGCATCAAAAAAGGAACTAGAAGCATCTGAGCTCGAATGCCTCCAAAAAGCCTATTTTTTGGCAACTAAAGCCTCCCTAAAAGAGCTCCAATATGTTTGAAAAGGTCAACTTTGACTAAACCTATCATAAAGCATGCAAAAATGGGCCTAAATACTCTCTAACTCTCCAAAAAAGTGAGTAAAATCCCCCTATATTCTTGGCACATGTTTACCAACTACAAATAACCTCCCCTAGATGCTTGCAAATCATAAATCCAAGCATATTCCTCCTTGACCATAACTTTGTTTGCAAACGTAGCATCCTAATAACATTTAACTTAAGTGATTTATAATGATATCAATAAGATAAATGTTTTACATTTAATAATTTTATGCAAAACAAAGAGGAGTCTCAAACATATGGGAAATCGATGTAAAGACTAAAAGTCTAAATCTATACTAGCACATACCAAGGGACAAGCATTAGTTACATTGCCAAAGTTTAAAATAAAAAGTAAAATACCTTTTGCTTATGTCGACATTTCTTTTAGGGTAAAACCCTAGCAACACAAACAATGAAAAAGTCATCTCATTTTGCATTTCAAGTTTTTGGAAAAAACTCAGGGCGCTGCCAAGGGTTTCAATGAAGCTCCTTCATGACAGAATTTGAGGCTTTAGTGGGGATTTTCACATGTATCCTGTAGAACGATGACAGTATGTTTTGACTCATACTTTGCTCCATTTTTCTCCAGCATTCTTCTATGTTTACTCTACATCTCATGGCCATCTTACAAGAAATAAACATATGCTTTGAATCTCTCTATGTGTTAATTGGTACCTCTGTATCTCTACGCCATGACTTTGCATTTTCTTTGAGAATTTACCTGAAGACTACTCGCCTTTTCTGAAGATTACTTTTTCAGAAAAGATTTGTTTAAATCTTTCCTATCTTACATGCACTTGCATAAATACAATAATCTGTTAATGTAATCTTTTGATTTCTGCTTATGCACTTGAATGTAATGTAGGAAAGATAGAGAAATGTACCTTTCTTTTAGTTTAAAATCAAAGAGCTCAAACTAATTGAGCTAATAGTGAAATTAGGTAACAATGATAATTTAAGGTATTTAGGTATTTGGCTAGCTTTGTAGGCTATTCGTAAGGAAAATAATAACATAATCATGCATTATTAGGATGGAGTTATCTTTCCAAGTAGGTGTAGGTGTGCATTTTAAGTAGCATATGATGAGCTTCAAAAGTGAATATAATCATTGATTGTTTCACTAAATTTCATAAGGAAAACAATAGCTAGAGTAAGTCCATATCAAGAACAAGAATTGATGAATTCTATCAAATTACTTCCAGCAATTAAAATATGTAAGATCAAGAACTTGAATGAATCATGAACTAGGAAGGTGACCATAGAAATATATGGTTTATGAATAAGACTTGTAAGGAAAAGAATGCAAAATATATAAAATGTGCCTCAATATATTATCAAGTACAAGATTATATTAGATCTATTCCCTATTAAAAAAACTTTTTGATGGGTGTTCAAGGCCACTCCTAAGGTACCAATAAAGTATATTAAGAGCTTACTATGTAAACCCCATATATAAATAATCAAAGTAAGTATTAAAAAACACTATGAGGTAAATTCTAATAGCCTAGATTGAAACCACCATCCTATGGCTCTTTGCAAAAATTCAATGATCTAAGTCTAAATAATTTACTTGTATGGGAGGTTTTTGCTTGAATTAATTATAATAAATCTTAGAGTCTCATCATGATAATTTATCTATCAAGACTATCCTTTCAAACTAGCATTCTTTGCAATACTGAAGCCTGTTTTTGTTTCCAATTTTTAATAACTACTAACCATCGATTCCCCAAGAAAATTATTGACCCTAGTGTCTTAGAGTAAATATCTAATTGAAACATGTCTCATGAGGAAAGAAGCCTCAACAAGAGTCTTAAGTCAAGAAAATTCCATATTCATTACTCTATCAAGTGAAATCTAAGTCATTGATTAACCAAAGTAAATCAAGCAGTGGTGCCTATCCTCTAAATGGAAGTATGAATGTTGCCCCTTTAAAAACTAGAATTGACCAAAAGAAGTATAACAAAACTCTTTGAGGTAAATTCTAATATCCTAGACTGAATTCACTATCTTATGGCTCTAAGTTGCAAGATTCAATGATCTAAAGTCTAAATAATTTAAGTATGGGAGGTTATTGCTTGAATTAATTATAATAAGTCTTAGATTCCCTTCATGATAATTTCTCTATCAAGACTATCCTTTGAGACTAGCTTCCTTTTTAATATTGAAAGATATTTTTGTAATGAATCCTAACCATTAATTCTTGAAGAAAATTCTTTCCTATTAATGTCTTAAGAGTAGATCTGTAATGGAAATATGTCCCCAAGAGGAAAGAAGACTTATCATAGGGATTTATTGATTTTGTAAGACTACATTCCTATATATAATGTGAGCAAAAACTTAAGCAGTTCAATTAAATAAATCTAGTCTAATTTTTGCCAAGTCCATTGGGCTATCCTATATGGTATCAAAGCATGGTTTAAATCTAAGGGCCTAATGGGACATTAAGGATAAAATTTTAGGTTTAATTTTGAGATTGATTAGGTATTGATCATGCAGCTACTCTATTGATGCAAATAGTAAGAAAGCTAAAGTTCAAAAGTTAGTCTTTGTAGTGTATCAATAGGAAATACTTGTTTATAACTGTGGAACAATTTAACTTCAACCATGAGGAATAAGAAGAGAGAAGATGGTATAAGGATAAGAGTAGTTCATGTATGAGTTACTAAGCTCTAAGATGGAGGAAAAAGAGCAAGGGCATTGGGAGTAGAGAGAACCCAACAAAAGAAAATAAAAAATGAAATATTAAAATCAATTGCAAAAGAAATACTTCTCATTTAGCATGAAATAAGAGATTGAATTTTGCCAAGGAAGCTAACAAATTAATAGTTGGATAATAATGGAATGAGAAAAAAAAGGAACCTAAAAGTGGGATGGGACATAGTAAATTCTAAGGAAGAAGCCATCTAAATAAATTGTCAAGAACAAATCCATCTCTTAAAGTTCATCATTATAGACTCTTTCCAAAAAACAATTTTGCTTGTCTTTATTGCATAGAAACATGCATGCTTATGATAATATTCTATTTTAAAATCAACTAAATAAAAATTGTTAGCCACAACGTATAAGTTGTTGAATATGATGAAATGAATCTCCCACTATAAAATTTATGCATAAAACAAATACAAGAACTCAAGATTCTTAATGTAGTTGTGATTAAGGATTGTAAATAAACATTAGATGTGGCATATGGAATTTAGTCTTCACTAGCATTTTTGAAGTATGCAACTAATGCAAAAGTATTCAATTACTATCTTACCCCTTTCTCCTATATACATATAGACATATTGGGTAAACAAAGATCACAAAGTTCATTACAACAACCAAATATAATTGTAGTTAGGTTCATGAATTTATCTAGATAATATTCATTCATCTTTATTACAACTAGAGTTGTTCATTAATTCATAGAATGTAGGAACATGTGTTACCAATTTATTATTAAAGTGCAATGTACTTTTCTTGGAGGCCAACCCAAGTATCATGCTTACTTTTCCTCCTATCCACCATTACAATGAGGTATTCAACTTCATATGGGTGTTGTTGAGGTGTGTGGCCATTCAAAGATTTTCAACCCCTTTGATTGGTGCAAGGCTTCTACCATCTAAGAAATTTTGTAGCTAATCTCTAGAACCAATCCAAGAAAACCATGGAATCCACCACATAGCTAATCTAGAAAAATTATGGAATCCACCACTTAGTCGATCTAAAACTCAATATCACTAGATTGACCAATTGACACATGCACAAGCATGCTTACATATAGACACACATGTCTCTAAACATTTGAGTCACAATTGCATTCAACATAATTTGGGGGGCTAAAACCACTTCAATGGGCCCTAGCACATGCCAACAAGAAAATACCTTGATCACACTGTAGCATCTTGCTATACCAAATCAACTCTATCCAACTTTAAACTAAGATATCAACCATTCTAAGGAAACCTTGATAATCAAGGTAACACCTCATTAAGATAGAAAATACCCCATCTCTACTAGGATGACTAGCATTTGAACATTTGATTCACCATAATAACTATTATGTTACTTTATTAATGAATGACCATGGAGCTATCCTCTTCATAAAATGACAACTATACAACTCCATTGAGACCTAAAGGATAATTAACAATTTAATCCATGGAGTCTTTCTTGTCACTAGATCACATGTATATTGTGCTACAATAGATCAAACTCATACACAAGGATCCCAACTTAGGCATGAGACCGTGAGACTCATGAATTCACAAACATAGAATGACATATTCACACATCAACCACATTGAGAACTCTAGCCTGGACATAGATCATCATAATTTAATAACATCACAGATCTCATACATAATACATATCCAAAAAATACTATTTCATTAGTTTCAACCTAAAAACATAGGCCACAACCTTCCTCAACTCCCATGATCTCAAATATCTTCACTAATTTATATGATAAATTGTAGCTGTGATAAGGAAATGAAAATTACTTTTAGAATATGTAACTACATTTTGCATATATCTACCACAGCAGTTACAACTACCTCTGACAAAATTCCTCTATGGATGTCCATACCCATTTGGCGTAGGCTGGGAGGATACCGGCAATGGTTGTAGAGAATGGCTGTACACCTGCCAATTGCATTTGGTTGGAAGTTCCTAAAGCCTTTTCAACAAACCCATTGTGCTGATATCCTGCAATCAGGCGTTCTGTCGAAACAGTTCACGTGCCTTGTCTATGCTTACACGTTTTGCATACATGTCTGCCGGGGTTGTTGCAGCTACAACATCTGCAAAATTCCTCTATCATTCATCGTATGATGAATGTCCATACCCTTTTCCAAAGCTCCCATTTTCGCACAGGCTGTGAGGATGCTGGTAGAGGCTGCGAACTCTGGCTTTACACCTGCCAATCACATTCTGTTGAAAGTTTCTAAATCCTTTTCAACAAAGACATTTTGTGCATATCCTGCAATCCTAGCATTCAATGAGACCACATTTGTTTGAAGCATCTGATCAAACAGTTCGCGTGCCTTCTCTATACTACCATATTTTTGCATACATGTTTACCAGAGCATTTCCAACTGTGATGTCTGAAAACAATTGCCATTCCATTACGTTTTGATGGATGTTCATACCCTGTTCCAAAGCTCCCATTTTGGCACAAGCCAGGAGCAGGCGCGCAAATGAAAATTGTTCGGGTCAAAAACCTGCATATGGAGATTTTAAGGGCGGGAGAAACAAATTTTTAAAATTGAACTTTGTGCGGGAGTAATGGAGATCTTACGGGCGGGAGAAACCACTTTTAAAAATTGAACTTTGTGCTGGAGTAACGGAGGACGAGAGTTAACGGCGATGGCGAACGGTGAACGGAACGGGTTTAGAGGGCCCCACACCAGCCATCTAAGCGGTCAACGCTTAGAGTGTGCTGGTTAAGCCACGCCGTCTGCAATGCCTTCCCCTGCAAGCTTTGCCTTTTGATAGCTGTGAGTGATATTTGCCCATTTTGTTTCGCACATTCGCGGTGTTCTCTCACACGCACTGAAAACATTGTCTCGCAGAGAGAGGGCGACTTGGTGCCAACCCTCGCTTTTATTTCCCTGAGATCGGCTGAATAGCTTGTCGAAATGTGCGCGGAATCGAACAAGCGCTTTCATCTCTTCTGCGCTCCATTTTGGAGATCTTTCGTTCCCACTGCGAAAGCGAAGAAGCAACGCACGCAATACTACCTTCTCCATCGCTGCCCTTGCCCGACTCCATTGCTGCTTCTACCAAGACTGACTTACTTTCTGTACTGAGACCAAACAATTTATACTGTTGTGGGCCAACTTCAAATTTAAAAATGGCGCTCTAACCGACTAAAAACTAAACAAACACGTAAGAAAATGAATCGTCCGTCCAGTGGAATTCGGCGCGCCCTTAGTTGGGTTAGAAGGGGACGGACTAACCGTCAACGCTTTGTTTTGTTAATGCACACCTCCCGGGCTTCTTAAAATGAGGAGGGAAAGGCACTACGATCAAAAGTATTTTTTTCTATAAATTGCAGTGTGTTTGGTAAACTTTTTTCACATGATCAGTGATGTTGGCGCGACATGGTTGGCGCGACATGCTCTCGGGTATCACGTGGAAGGGGGAGATTGGACCTTGTGACCTCTTACCCACAACAAGATGATTTTAGTAAATCAGTCAACCCTGTCCAGAACCCAAGGAAATTATTATTACAAGCTTTCTTAAACATCCATTTGATAATTGTAGTTTAAAATATAATTTTACCATGAGTAATTTGTTAATCTAAGTTTTTATATTTTGTTATTATGTTATCATTTAGTTTTTAAGGATATTCTTTATTTTAGACTAGAGGTTGTACTTAGAGTTTTTATTCTTACAATAAATCATAATTGTGGTCTTGTTTTCATGATTTCAAATTCAAATTAAATGGTTTCTCACACCAATTCTTTTTGAACTTGACAATTATCGATCAATCAATACATCAATAGTTTTTAATTTTTTATTCAAGTTGATTTATGTAAAGACATCACCCTAGATTATTCTAAGATCATTAGCGATCATTTTTATTCAACAATTATGACTACACAATTTTATATTAATTATTAATATTTGTATGCTCAACTATCAACTACTCTATCTACATTAGCATCCAACTATCTATGGTATTTCTCTATTTTGATCACATTTTAAATTACTCTCAAACAATGACTACTAACAATGAAGTTGATGGCTCTTTCCCTTTTTTATAAAGTGTCCCAACAATACTCTTTAGCACCACCTAGCTTTCTTTATGCATACATAAATCATGTAAACATCTTTTATAAATTTTATCTAAGGTTTGTCTCTATTAAAACTTAACAACACCATTAGGAAAAAATCATAAGGTTGTTGAACCCAATCATAGGCACAACCCTATCTAAAGTTTTCAAACATATTTGAGTTATCTCAAGTATTTAACATTAAATTGAAGTCAAAATTCTAGTTTCTTTATTTCAATAATGTCTTAGCATTCAAAATCTACCTATATGTCTAAGTTTTATCTTAATTTATCCCATAATTAAATATATTTATAAAGGATGTATCTATTTCCTCTACAATAGCATTATAATTATTATTTATATTTACAATACCATGCAAGGTGTTTACGAAGTAAATTAAGGCCTAAGATGGTATGAACTATATAAATAGTCATTATCTAGCAAAATTAATGGAAAATAATTCTAAACATATATTCCACATTGAAAACAAAAGTTATAATGTCTCCAAGTTCTTACCAAACATTGAGGATGCTTTTTTTTACTTTGTGTAGAGGAATTTAATATTCTACTTTGTTGCACCACAATTCTACTTTATAAAAACAAATAATAAATAAAGTGAAGGTTGTGAACACTCAAGGGAGTGTAGATGAGATATTTGAGTGAGGAACATGTAATGAAAAAGGGATATAATACAATTCACATGTTATAGTATTCCATAAATATAAAATTCAAAGAGGCATATAGTAAAGATAAATCATGGCCTTTGATGCTCCTCCCATCAATCCTACTCTTGCAATGGGTACTACCATTATCAATGTTAGAATACATTGACAATGTGTTCCAAAAAAGTGGTTGCCCCAATTATAACAACATCCATTAGGGGAAAAAATAAATAATACACAAAATAAATATAAGGTTTAGAGATAAATAAACTAAGGAAAATACATATATTGATATGCATTTAACTATTTGTGGTTGTATAGTAAAGGATTCTTGATGGAGAGCATAATAGCAGTTTAGAGCAAGCTTGTGTGAAATACATGGTGAAAAGAGTAGTACAAGGTCTCTATAAGGCCCATATGCAAAATAGTCATATACAATAGTTTGCTTGAAAGAAAAATTGCAATACATTCCATAGCCATGAACAATTTTTACCACCTTATAAATGGCACTCATTTAAGTGGAAGCCAAAATTGAGAAAAATAAATAAATATAAAAATGCTTAGATAAGTTACATAATATTTATTTTATTTTGCAAGAAAATCAAAATAATTTGTTTCATATATCTTCAATCTATAAGGTATAATACAAAGAGTTCACATTTATTTTCAAATTTTGAATATGGAATCAACTATCTCAAGTTTTGTCTTGTTGAAGAAGTTTTTGTCTTCCATATGCTCCTTTTTGAATTCTATTAAAAATTGAAAGCCTATTAGAAAACACAAGTGTTCATGAAGGGATCCTAATGCAATATTTTTTTATCCTCAAATGTGATATATGGACCACATTCATGCAATCCTGAAATTTAAGGTGATACCATGTAAATATATCACACACATAATACTCACATTGGTTATAACCAACATAGTTCGGTGCTACCTATGTAGCTTTGATTTTACAAGGAACGTAAAAGAGTTCATAATAATGTGTGCGTCAATTTGATGACTATACATTAAAGCACCTTTATAATGTACCAAACTACCTAAGAAAATTTATTATATCTATACTAACTACTCTATATGGTGTAAGATCTTCCCCATTGATCAAGACTATGTCAAGATACATGTTAAATCAAAAAATAATAGTGGTAATGATTCACAATCAAAGCTTACATCTTTTTAAATCAAAAAAATATAGAATAGTAAAAATTGGGAATCTAAATTAGAATAAGTCACATAGATCATAAAATGCTAACATATAAACTACTAAGCTCATAAATAAAGGGATATAAGATGACCTTAGTGTAAAAAGTTGTCACTTTGAAAATAAATATCCAACAAGCAACAAGATAAGCTCCAAGTATAGGTCAAATACTCCAATGATATTTAATAAAGAAAAATTAAATATTTAATGATGAAAGAATATTAAAAAAATTGAACCTTCAAAGAAAAATAAAAATATTTAGCATCTCAAAAATGAGAGATAATCAAATGATGTAGAATGATCATTCCAATCATTTACAAATTCAATCTTACCAGACTAAATATGGTGTTGACAGAACATAAAGAAATTGAATTTATGAAAATTAAAATTAATAATAATGCACGTACATAGGAAAGAGACCTTACTATTTAACATACTCCACATAAGAAATGGAAAAACTTGATTATATTATCAATACATGATGACACCAATTGAATAAAAAATAGATCACCTCTAAGAGTTTTGAAATATATCTTAGAATGATGTGATATTTTATTCAAAGAAAAATGTAGAAGAATTGACACTCCTTAAGGCACATGATACATGAAAATAGTAACCATGCATTTTTCATTATACATGGAACACCTCTCTTTCTCTCTCTAAGAATTCCATATAGATTAATTCTTCAAAAAATATAATTAGTGAAAATCTCTATTAATTGGCTTCCAACATTGGTAATTAAATTGCATAAGAATTCTACATAAGATCTGATACAAAAAATATAGGATATCTCCAATTGTTTCATAAGAAGTGTCATTATTTCATCATTTTTGAATGACATAGGCATTTTTCTAGAAATCCAATTTCATGCCCACAAAATGGCTCATGTTAGCTCATGCATAATAGAGATCATTTGTGTTAGATTTTTGATGTTCTAGAAGAAAGCTAGGTCAGAAAAAAGGCATACAAAGATTCCAAACAATATAGGATGCTCACTATTGCACAAAGCTTAGGAATACATGTTCCATGTCTCCTCGAAAGTGCATATGGAACAAAAATTTGTGGACAAGTATCATATTATAGATATGTGTTCAAAATATATACCTTAATATTAGTAATATCAATTTATTTCATTTAGTTTTCAATTCAGATAGTTTTCTTATATGTCGTAGTTAAATTGTTCTTCATTGCCTATAAGTAAGAATGTAAATCTTCCTTTGTAGATATAATAATATACCATAATAAAGCAACTCTGATATGTCTTTTTTTAAATCTTGGTCTATCAATGATACTAAAACTATGATGAAGAATCATGGAAGGAGATTGAAAAGGTTGAATGTTCTCAACTATAACATTTTTAGAGAATTCATACATGATAATATTTATTCTAGTCTATAACATCCTTATGAAATTTAAGTTTTTGCCATCACTCAATAGTCTACTCCACCATTTGAAGAAAAGAATAAAATGGGTGAATTGCATCTATCAATGGAATGTAGAGGTGCTCAAATCCATTAGCCACAATAAAATAAAGAAAGATTCAGTTATGTCAAATAAATGTTGTATACTTTTTATATTTAATAGTTTAGATGAGGGTATACATGCAGGATCATCATAGAAAAAAAGGCCCTTAAGTGGCAAAAAATTCAAAAAATTCAGAGTTAGGCAACTTGACGTAAAAATTTGAATAAGTTATCTATATTATTTTAAAAATATGTAAGAATAGAATCTATAGAAAATTGATCTAGTTTCTAAACTACTAGTTTTTTTTTTTTTTTTTTAAATCTATTTGCTGAAAATTGTAAATTTCAATGCAGTAGTATTTAAATTTCAGAGAAAAAATAAGTAGGTGTCTGTCTGACCACCCTAACCACAATAAAATGATAATATTTTTTTATAAGATCTTAGATATAAGTAGAGGACTCATGTCTCGATGTGATGCATATTTTTTTGTAATTTTTTTCCAAGTAAATATTTAACTATGATTTTTATTACAATTTTAAAAAATATAAAAGAAACTTGTATCTAACCACATAGCAGTCCAAACTGTAAATTTCGTTTTCTTTTTTTAATCTTATCGTATGCGAAGCATAGAATGTGACGCATGTTTCAGATTCAAAAAAGTGATATTGTTTGAAAGCTATAGATATTTTTCAATCAGCCTATCAATCAAGACTTTAGTCATAATTCAAATAGAAAATGAATAACAATTATTTATTAAAATCAAAATAAAGCATATTAATTTATATTGGTGGAAAGCTGAGAATATCCTTTAAAAACCCTTTTCATTTCATCAATTTTGGGTAAAAAAAAGTCATCAGCCACATACACTACACATACCCATCATATCGCCACTTTTTGGCCCATCATGATCCTGCACATACCCATGAAATCAACAGTTTGGATGGGATCAACTTCAAAAGTTGATCTGAAAATTGTAATTTAGTGTGTTACCCTTTTTCTGGATTCCAAAAATAGATGTTATTTTGGATATATTTTACTTTTTTACAATATATTAAACTACTCATGTTCATTATTAATATGAATTTATACAATTTGTAAAACTATTTTCAATATACCTATTACATCAATACATGATTAAAAATGAAATAAAAAAGAAAAAAGAAAAAAAAATTATTACTATATTAAAAAATATATTATACTTTGTACTAATTTTTTTCACTTAAATTAATTTTCATCAGATCCCTTTTTCCTTGCAGGTTGCAACAATAAGAAAGAAACAAAAATCCTATGTTGCACATCTTCTTGATGGGCAATCAATTCTCTGCTACCTCTAATGAAGTAATAGACAAAACACAACCTCTTTGTTGAGCTTCTTCCATGAGGCTTTTAGCAGTTGGAAGCAATAGAAAATGAATCTTTTAGTAGAATATTCCCTTCCACTCAAAGATATTTGACCATTGATTTGAAATAATATTGAAGTCTCATCTAGGATTCTTTTATCCTTATGAGTGGTTTTACAATTCCACAGAGGGATGATTTTGTTGAAATCACATATTTTTAGAAAAATATAATGATTTAATCCTTAAAAATTTCCATTTTAAGGATTCCAATTGAGGAGGGTTTGATCAAATCACCTTAGATCAAACCCCCTTGGATAGAACCTCGCTAGTTTTAAACCATGCCTATAAATGCATCTCCTTTACACCTATCAAAATGCTGGTAAAAATCACTTTTCATTTAGATTTTGGGATTAAAATGAATTCATTTAAAATTTATTTCAAAATAATTATAGGTGATACATTGAGAACAAACTTATCAAATGAATATAAATTTTGGCTTATGTTTTTTGGTTTTGTTATGTTTGTTTTAAGTTTTATTTAAACATAGGTTTCATCGAAAATGAATTTCTTTGTTCTTCACGTGGAAAAATTGAAGATTATCAAAAAAAAAAATTGAAAAATATGAGTGCACCAGATATTGAAGTCCTTGATCGAACAAAAAAAATAAAATAAAATTTTGACATATACAAAAAAAATTACGCGTTATACAGTCGCGTTGTGTCTAAATTGTAATTAGTTTGACTTTGAAATTTGATTAGAAAAAAATATTTAATAAAAACTATCTAGCTTGGTGAGCATGAGATATCAAAGTTACAAATCTAAAATTTGAGCAATTAGAATTTTATCAGCATGGAAAAAAGTTATCGTTACTCTGATTGTCGTCCTTTTTAAAAATGTTGTTTTAAAATCCTATTTTTCATTGGGAGATGGAAAAAGTGCACAATTTGAGTTTAATTTTTTAAAAATATTTTTAGAATCTACAAGAAAAATTTGATGAGACTCTAAGTTTGCACCATCTTCAAATTCCCTCCTGGTTTAGCCGCTATAGGTGCAGAATGTAGAAGATTTAGTTAAAAATAATAATTTAGTTTTGATTTGGCCAAAAATTATAAAGCCATGGCTGGGATGGCTTCATAATTGTGGATGAACTTGTCCAATTAAAATCTCTTTGAAAGATATGAAACTATCAATGTCTGGTAGTAATGACATAATTTTGTTCATAGTGTATATTTTTTGAATTGGTGAATAAGTGGTGTATGATGTACATGGCATGCATATTTGTTAGAAATGAAGATTTATCTACCAAAAATATTTTTTTAATAAAGAGGAAAGCATTCAAAAAAGAATTATAAGGTTAAAGTTTTTCTATGATTGAATTTAAATTGATGATGTGTAGGAGGAAATTAAGGATTTTATTAATTATGTTTATGAAAGGGGGATATTTTTCTTAAAATATAAAAATATAAATAAAAATAAATGGTGAATGATACTTGTTTGGATAAAATTTAAAGTATGTATGATCAAAATTAATATTGTGAAAAATGTTATTTTTAGTGTAGATATAATAATTAATTAAAGTTATATACTTGAGTTACGAGTAAATTTATCCACATAAGTATTTAAATCTAAGTATTTTCGATAGTATGAAACTCCAACATGTGTGTCTATGTGTTTGCACTCAAATATTTGCTTGCAATCATGTCTACATTGTACATTGATGATCTATTATCCTTGCAAATTCATGTAAGCACAAAAATTGAGGTAAAGTTGATACCTGAATATTGGATACAATGCAAAACTCTATTCATACAAATTTTGTAACCAATACATATAATTGAGAAAATATATTAATAGGTTAAAAGATCATTTAGGAAAAAAACATAAGAAAAATATTAAGCATGATGTACCTTCTTCTAGCATTTCCACATCGTAAGGTGAAAAAAAAAGAAATATCATATTCAAAATCAAGCAATAATATGTTGCATCTTCTCTTATGTCACAAAAACAAAATATTGTGTCTAAGTATGTGGTTCAAAAATCCCAACAACCAAATCACAAAAAAAAATCTATTGATTCTAAATTTGTTACTTCATTAAAACCCATTGTGAGAGTTTGTGAATCTCGAAAAAGAAATAAGGGAAAGTATGATCTTGGTGTTTAGGTGGTTAAAGTAGAGTTTGCATCAAAATGAATCAACAAGATGATGAACCACTAATCTTCCACCATTAGACATGTGATTATGTGTATGGTAAGATGCAAATAACAATCAAAAACTAACCCTAA
>VDFB02156293.1:80907-106184 GCA_007258455.2 Sequoia sempervirens | reverse complement strand
AATGTAGAAGCATACATTCTTTCGGCTCTTTCTCTTGTTTTGTAAACTATCTTCTCATAGGCAGGAATTCCAAATGCTTCTCCAATAGCTTTAGGCGTGAGGTTGGCAAACAACTTGCCGTCAGGTGAAACGACAGTTCTTCGCTCTGAGTTGTAACAATTAGCGCGCTCCATAATCAGCTTTGGACACTGAATTGCTGGTGGAAAACCAGCAGCTGCATAAAGTCCACTTTTGACAATATTGTGTGAAGTAACTGATGGATGATGGCCTCCTATCCCCAACATCCGCCTTCTGAAAGCCTCCAAATTAAAAGAGCCAAGGTTTGTATCACTCAACTTCCCCAACTTCGAAAAAAACTTGACTCTGGAAGGAACGACTTGCTCAACTTAGTAATTACAGCCTGTCTGGATGCATTTGCTTTGCTGGATTCAGCATTGGTATCCTTGCCAGTCACTCTTCTATCTGCCTCAGCCATTCTGCAGAAATGAAAGATAGTCATTAGAAATAAAACTTAGAAAAATAATATCACTTTGAGACTGCCAGCTGAATTCTGAAAATGAGAAGCTTCAGCACTGAATTTCAGACTCCAAACCTCAGCACCCTTTCAGCAACCTCTTTCCAACACTTAGAAAATTTTTCGATCCAAGCTAGCCCACTTCAACAACTTCTCCTCACACTTCGATTTTCTTCACCCTCAGAGTTCAAGTTTGCACTGGCAGTTGTTAAGAGAAATGAAAATTTTGCTAGCTTTTATAACTGAGTATGAGAATATCTTGGCTTCTAGAAGAATGCCTATTTTAGCAGACTCAATAAATTTCCTCCACTACTCTGCAGGAATTTGAATTTTCCCTCCTTTGGCAGTCACAACACTTGTCACCTGAAATTTGGAATATTTGACCCTCTAGAATTTTGAAAATTTCACCCTCTGTCATAGGCATACTTCATCACATTTGCATTTTTGAAATCATCCTTTGAAAATATTAAATCAAATGCCTTAGGACAATTCATCCAAAATGACTTGAGGCATTTATCTTATTTTTTATTTGCCTTAGAAATTATTCCATCTCAATCTAGCTTGGAAAAATTATTCCCCTTTTGAAATTTCATCAAAAACCACTTAGGCATCCATCCTCAATTTATAGGCCAAGGCATTTCACTTTTAAAAATATTTCTCCCTTTGCCTTAGAATTTTTTTATTTCGTCTAGAGAATTTGATCAACCAGGCGCCCATTATCCACTTTGAAATCTCAGGTAAGGGATGAAAAGTTTCAAAATCATCTCCTTGTAGAAAATATCCAAGACCCACAAAAAGATCTCTCCTCAAAAAAAAATCTTTCCAACTATATTATCCATGTGTATACATGTGAAGGGGTACATTTAATTTTTCTACCCTTGAAAAATATTTTCTACTAAGGTTTGTTTTTACCCCTTCCTTTTTGGGCGTACTTCTCCTCTTTCCTTGCCTTAGAATTTCTCCCACCACTTACTCCTCTTTCCTTGGGCGCATTCAAGGTGGGGTCAAGGAATTTTATGACTTTGAAAATTTTCAAGTCCTCTTCTAGCTTGGGCGCATTTGGGGTCTTGTGCTTCCATTTTTAACACTTAGAAGAATCTTTACCATCCTCTCCTCAACATGGGCGCATTTGGTCCCCTCTCATGCCAGTTTTCATACTTAGAAAAAATTTCATGCCTCCTAGTCAGCTTTGGGCGCATTTTGGTGGGTGGCCTGCCAGTTGCCAACACTTCGCAACTCCGATTGACTTGGAATTTGCTCCATGGGATCCGCATGACCTGTTTGACCTATTCACACTGGTGCTTCGTGTTGATCTGCTATTTATAGCCCTGTTCTAGAGGTGACTTACTATAAATAGTAAGTAGTCGGATTGTGCTCAAATTTTACCAGTGGACTGCTTGAAGGATGCTGATTGTGATGGGATACATCAGTTTTCAAAGATTCTGGCGTTTTACCCCTCATTTTGAGTCCCGAAGTTGAAAACCCTAATCTGACATGAATGTGCCTCAAATGACTTCTGTTTGACCCTGGTTCTATTGCATGTTGCTTTGTTCGTGAAATTGAAGTGTTGGGGAGCTGCTGGAGTGATCCTGCTAAAAATAGTAAATGCCTGAAAAAGTGACCAACCATCTGCCGGATGGGTTTGCATGTCACACTGCCCGGAAGATCTCAAAAAACCCAGAAAAACCCATAAAATTGGTCTGCATGCGAGCACTGGCTAAAAATAGTAAGTTCCTGAAAAATGATCAACCTGGTTTGGATGTCACATCGTTGTGAAGCTCTCGAAAAACCCATAAAGAATATCCAGACATGCATTGAAAAAGCACACATGCTAACCCTAAAAATTGCTTATGAAGCCCGAATTGCGAAAAATAACAAGTCAGAATTCAGTGAAAATTCAGTGGGAATTTTCCTGAAGCCTCTTGACTACAATGCCAAGCGCAAACTTCAATTCGTTCACTCAATTTGACTTCAAACTGGCATGAAGAATGCAAAGGCTAATTTCACAGACAGCCAAAATTTCAACTTAGGCTCAAAGACGGGCACTTCCCCGGAAAGACAAGTGGAACAAGAGAGAGACAACGACAAAACCAACCAAAATCAAGCCAAAAGACCCGAATGGAGCAAAAATTAGGGGGTCCCCATTTTCAATGGGGTGATGTGTGAAAAGGTCACAACAGGAATATTTGTGGGCTACATCGAATCTTCAAAATCCTATAGGATTTACATTCCAGGTCAGAAACTGATAGAGATCAGTAGGGATGTCACCTTTGAAGAAGATGTTGCATTCAAGAGATCTAAAGGTTCATTCATGGAGATAGACAATGAAGACCAGGAGACTCCTCAGGACATGGGCATTGATCATACTCTTGAGATTCAAAGGGAGTCTACTGAACCAGAAGAAGATGGTGATCCAGTTGAAACTTTAGAACCAACTGATGGGCCAAGAGATATTGTCATAGGTCGAAAGAGACCTCTATGGGCTAGGCAAACAATGCAGGAGGCAAAAAAGTTTGCAGCTCCTAAAGGAACATTTAGAGAAAGCAAAAGACCTCAAAAGTTTCTAAGTTATGTTGCATTAATGAGTCATATCATTGAATCTGAGCCTTCTAGTGTTGAGGAAGCTTCAAGTTAGCAAGTATGGAGAGATGCAATGGCTGAAGAATATCAATCTATTATCAAGAACGATGTTTGGTATATTGTACCTAGACCATAAGGGAAATCTGTTGTATCTTCTAAGTGGCTTTTCAAGATCAAGCATGCGGCTGATGGAAGCATTGAGAAGTACAAGGCTAGATTTGTGGCTAGAGGATTCTCTCAGAAAGAGGGAATAGACTATGAAGAAACCTTTGCTCCGGTTGCTCGTTATACATCCATTAGGACTATCATTGCTATTGCAGCAGCTAAAGGATGGATGTTACATCAGATGGACGTGAAGACAACATTTCTTAATGGTGTAATTGAAGAAGAGGTATACATTGAGCAACCTGATGGCTTTGAGATTCATGGGAAAGAGTCTCATGTTTGTAGATTGAAGAAGGCTTTGTATGGCCTTAAGCAGGCTCCTCTTGCTTGGTATGAGAGGATTGATCAATACTTGATGAGCTTGGGTTTCTCCAAGAATGATGCTGATTCAAACCTATACTTCAAGGTAGTTGATGGTGAGGCATTAATCTTGGCTCTTTATGTTGATGATCTATTTCTTACAGGAGAAGAACATCTCATTATCAAATGCAAGAAGGAGTTAGCTTCTGAATTTGAAATGAAGGATCTTAGATACATCCATTACTTCCTTGGTCTAGAAGTATGGTAGAGGCCTAATGAGATCATTCTGAGTCAAGGGAAGTATACAATAGACATCTTGAAGAGATTTGGCATGATGGATTGCAAATCCATGTCCACACCGATGGAGACAAATTTGAAGAAATTGAGTGAGTCTGCAGCTAGTTCAGATCTGGTGGATCCTACTATGTATAGGCAGTTGATTGGATCGTTGATGTATCTAGTCAATACTAGACCTGATATTTGCTATGCAGTGAGTGCACTTAGTCAGTTCATGTGTGAACCAAGGCAAATACATCTAGTTGCAGCAAAGCATATCCTGAGATACTTGCGTGGCACAGTTGGATATGGCTTGAGATATACTTCTAGTACAGACCTTCAGTTGCAAGGTTATTCTGATTTTGATTGGGCAGGAAGTGTAGCTGATCGGAAGAGCACCTTTGGTTGTTGCTTTAATTTGGGATCTGCGATGATTTCTTGGTGTAGTAGGAAGCAGTCTTTAGTGGCACTAAGCACTGCAGAGGTAGAGTATATTGCAGCTTGTGTAGCAGCTCGAGAAGCAGTGTGGCTTCGTAAGCTCCTTGCAGGATTGTTTGGACAATCATTGGAGCCAACTGTTATTCATTGTGATAATCAAAGCTGTATGAAGCTTTCTGTCAATCCAGTGCTTCATGACAGAATAAAACATGTTGAGATCAAATATCACTACATCAGAGATATGGTATTGAGGAAAGCTATCCAGTTGAGATACATTTGTACTGATGAGTAGACGGCTGATATTCTCACCAAGCCTATCTCCAGAGTGAAGTTTGTGCACTTTCGAGACAAGCTTGGAGTTGTGGAGAATGAAGCCCTAGCTGAGAGGGAGACTCAGCATTAGTGATCTTCTGTGATTTGCTTTAATGCATCTTTCTCTGCGAGAGAAATTTGAGGTGTAAGCCCTTGTTAGTGCATCTTTCTCTGTGAGAGAAATTTGAGGTGAAAGCCCTTGTTAGTGCATCTTTCTCTGTGAGAGAAATTTGAGGTGAAAGCCCTTGTTTCCACCCTCTGGGAGTAGCCATGGTGGATGTCATGTTGAGTGACTCCATGACAACATCACGTTGAGAGACTCTGTGATGATTTCCTTGTACTTGTGTTTACCCACACTCTGGGAGTAGCCATGGTGGACATCATGATGAGATGACGACATCACGTTGAGTGACTTCGTGATGGGCACTTGTGCACATGTTCTTTCCATACATGGGAGTAGCCATGTTTGACGATATCACGTTGAGTGATTTCATGATGTGTTCTTTTCCACGTATGGGTGTAGCCATTGTGGGTGTCATGTTGAGAGACTCCATGACCTTGTGTATCGGGAAGTATTCCTCCCTAGCTAAGAGGGACTGTTGATGTTATAGCCGTAGGCTACATACTTCTCGCCTTATATTTGATAAACAATAAATCACATATAGCCTTCGGCTCTTTATTTATTGTTAAATTGATTAGTGAAGAGGCGCTTCACTTGGAGAATAAATATTAATTATTATGGGCTGACCTCTCCTTGATATTCACACCATTTCATATGAGACATATTCTTTGGTGGCCGACCTTGCATCATGAAGGGGTGCGACCTCTCCACCGATTTGTATATATGTAAGATCACATTCATTCACTCTATCATTAAGTCATGTTCATTCCATTCCATCTGCAAAGTGCGAATTCACCTACAGCAGTTCGTTATCATCAAGGAGTGCGATTTTATTATCTGAGTTTGGATCAAGTGTGGTGCTGACATTCGGCCTAGAGTTTGGCCTCATTGTAAAGAGAATTATTGTTCATATTTCAATATATAAGAGATATATTGTTGCTGGGTTTTTCTCCCTCAAGTTGGAGGGTTTTCCCAGGGTATATGCTGTGTCAATCTGTGTGAAATTGTTTTAATTCTGCTTATTTAATTTCTGATCCTAAAACTAACAAATTTGAGGCTAGGAGAGCGAATTCATCATCAAACTAGTGAAAAGGGGTTGTATTAATAGCTGAGGATGATTAGGGATTGAGTGGGACATCTCTGAGAAATCTTTGATGAAAGTTGCAATCCCAAAAATGACCCAGAAAACCTACTTTGGCAAGTTTGCTACTTGCAGCAGGGGGTGTTCGTTGTGGTGAACTTGTTCTGGCTGAACTGGTGTCATGCCCACATTTTACACACTAAACAACCTAACAAATCCACAACGACCTTACTAATTTTGCAAATAATATATATATTTAAAATATCAAGGTTATTATAAGTGACTTGTTTCCTCTATATCTCAAATACTTCACTCAACATACAATCACCAATAGATAATAATTCTACTTAATTATAGAATCACCAATAAATAATTCTACTTAATTATACAATCAAAATTTCTAGGTAGTAAAGAAAGGAGATCATAACGAGTAGATAAGAGGTATGTTCTGATGATCCAAAATAAGTAGATATTATTGTTTTAAAAAAAAAAGAAAAGAAAAACTCGTATCTATATTTACTCTTAGCTAGTGAGATCATTGTCTATTGACTTAAGTAATGTAGTATGTTAGCTCCATAAGAGAATTTTTTTTGTTGCAAAATTAGTAAAGTCGTTGTGGATTGTTAGGTTGTTTAGAGTATAAAATGTGGGCATGACAACTGGCAAGCAGCATAGGTTATAAATTTTTAACACCTGAACGTGGAAGCATAATTTTAAATGATAAATACCTATAAGATTATCTATTGAAGAAATCCGGCATCTGTCCCATGAAAAATCCGTTGTGTTTTTGTTTCCCCTGTGCGGTGAATAAAACCCATGAAATCGCAAATGCTGTCATTTAGGGTTTTTCAGGGATCAGACACAAAAAGGTCAAACAAAATCATTTCAAAATCATTGCTGAATTTGGGATCCTGTTGGAATCACATTTTGTGACCTGGAATCTCTTGGGTTTGATGGGTGACTATTCCAAACGTTTTTAAGGACAAAAATCCAAACTGTGTTCAAATCTGCTGACAATTCAAATCAGAATACGATTCTAGAATGAATCGTACCTGGAATCGGCCTGAAAACCTACCAATTTGGTAACCTACCTTAATTTCCATCTCTCCAAATTGATTCAGACTCTTTGAGCTGCATTTTATAAGCTATCTGAGAGGGAAAGAGGTAAGAGGAGCAGTATGCGTTTCCTGCTGTTAGTATTCTATCATTCACTGTGACCTTTCTGACAAGTGGGAGATCGAGGCTATTCGAGTCTTAGTTTTTTTTTTTTTTTTTTCAAACTTTACAATTATCTAATTCCATTGATCAGAGAGAGACAGGTGAGTGACTAAAGAGATACCCAAGTGATAAACTATTTCAGTTGACTTTAAAACTTTGTATTTTTAATTTTTGATTAATCTACTATTGCAACTCATCTTGTCTAATTAGAAATCCCTTCAATTTTCCTCAGTATTGCTGCAGCAGCTTTTTCAGAAGTGTCTAGGCAAAGAATAGTGCCCTTCACGCTTTCTGAGATAATTTAGACATTGAGTAAATTATTGTCAAAATGAACATCAGGTATTTGGTTACCTCCTGGTTAAGAGATCCCTCTAATTTGCCCTTGCATCATATGAGCTCGCAAAAGATAACCAAGAGCATCTGCTGCAATCATGTGGGGAAAGAGGGCTAGTGGATATCATTTTCGGAAGATCCATGTAAGAGGATTAGGTCTGAATGAATTTCATTCAGTTTAACCCTTGCAGAGGGCTGGAAAGAGAGGGACTCCACTGACATATGGAAAAGGGGCCCAATTCTTTTAACAGACCTTATTGACATCTATTTTAAAATAAGAGTTATTTGTCCATGTTATCCCTGAAACTTTTCACCTCAAATAACTTTTAACTCTGCCCAATGAAAGACATTAAAAGAATGAAAGAACAATTGTAGAGAACCCGAGCAAGATTTCCCTGTGTTAGAGAGTGGTGACTACCTCTTTAAATGTGATATTTTTTTGACATTTTCCCAATTTATAACCCAAAAATGGGAAAAGGGGTTGGTGTAGACAAAACTTGGAAATTGTGAGATAAAGAAAGGATAGCCAAAGAATGAGAGGTTGACTGAGAAACACTTAAGGGAAATGATTGACTTCTTTCCTATGAGGAAGCAATAGCAAGTTGACAAGGGAAAAAACTGCAGAACTATAATTTAGTATTTCACAACCAAGATCTTTAGCCACATTTAAAATCTTGAAATGAGAATCCTAGGCAAAGCTTGAAATTGCTAATTTTTCCTGGATATAAATGGCACATAGAGCACTTGAATCTCGCAAAATTACAGTCTTCATAAAAGAGTTATCTAGAGTTGGAGAAAGAGCAATTTACATTCTTGGATTTGACTGAAGCACAATGCACAGTTTTCTAAGGTTTTGAAACAAGGCAGAATGTCTGCTCAAAAGTTACTCTTATCTTCAAAAACAAGTTAACGTGAGAGAACTTCTTGCACAAGTTTTATTGCTTGATGATGGAACTAGACACGTCATTTCTCAAAACAAAAATAAAAAGATAGGGAATTCCCTTTAAATGGAAAAGCTGACCTCACAGAATTTTGTGTTGTCTCATTTGCCAAAAATATGTCTCACATGTACAACACACCATTTGCAAAGAATAAAACAAAATATAAAAAATGAGAGCTAATAAAATACAATCTTCTGAACCAAAAATTTGAGTGAAAGAAAGCCTTAATCCCTTCATCATAATAGCTTTTAACAAGTTCATTTACGAGTAGTTATGATAACCACCATCTTACAACCACCTGCTTGAAGATGGTATTTGTCTTTTTTCAGTTTTTGAGATATATGATGTTAGGGATACTTGGTATTTGTCTTTTTTGAGATATATCATGTTAGGAATCCTAATTCTCTTATATGTTACAAGAACCACACTTCTGATTCTCTTTGATGAAAGTTCTATTATACTCCTTTCAGATATCAAGTCAACCTCTTCTAGACTCCTTAATCAAATGTGCTCATGAGTATATACATTTTAGGTGCATGCCTATTTTTTTATCACAAAGCCATTTTAATCACACAATTGATAAATAAGACCAAAGTTTTTGGCATTACATGTCATATATCCAGGGATAAAATATTTAAATATGTCCCATTTCACATTGTGTATGCCTAGGACATTTTTTACTTCATGTGACACTTTTGTACATTATTACATTCATGCTGTTTTATAAGTGACATTATTATTTGCACTCATGGGGAACACTTATCATATTTCTTGGCTCACATAGGACATAGAATTTTGACCTCTTACATAGCTTTGCGTCATAGACACAAAGACTACATTTTAATAAGCCTTTGGACTGTCCTTGGCCTTGAAGAATGCCATTTGTGCATGATTTTTGACAAGATGGCAACTCTGAATCTGTACCTTTTCCAAGGGGGCACAAAATGGGGGTCAACAGTCCAGACAACCACTCATGATGTTTCTAGGTTTCCGTCAGGATTATTGAAGATAGTACTTCCTCTTATAAAACTGTTTTTTTCCTTTCTGACTAATATGTCAACAAGCAACTTTACCCTCCTTGACAGAGCTTTTGTGAGAAATTTGTTGGAGACATCAATGAGAGTAATTAGGTGTTAACGTCCTACTAACTCCCATTTGGATCTTTTAGTGCTGAGCTTGATAAGAAAAACGCTGACCAACCCTCCCATATTTCCACTTTTGGTAGACTCCTAGAGCATTTTTAAATAAACTGGGATAATCACACTCTGCAACTTTTTGTAAAGTTACATCTAAAGGTTGTCAGGACTTGGAGATCTCTCGCTGTTGAGGTTCTTCATGTCTAACTCAAGTTCCTCAAGTTTTATCTCCCTAGAAAGACCAATTCATAATATTCAACCTTCCAAGGAACAACCTAAAATATGAGCCATGAAGTGAAAATATTTTGAAAATGGTCTTGAAAGAAATGTCTTGACTTCAAATCCTGTTGTGTCAGAGATTTCCATTTGGGTCCTGTAATGCTAAAATTCTATCTTAGCTTAGCTTAATAAGTACTGAAAATAGAATATGGGAAGTGTACCCCTCTCATTCATTCAATGCATGCATCTCCAAATTCTAGCCTCTCTCATCTTATGAACACACACATTCCTTTATCGTTTAACAGTTTAACCATCTTAGGGTTATTAAGTTCTTATTGACACATAATAAATTTAAGACCCATCTTGTATTTGTCATTGTTCACAATGCCCATAAAATTCTCCAAATTTTCCCTAGTGCTACTGGTAAGCAGTT
The DNA here is from genome assembly GCA_007258455.2 of Sequoia sempervirens. Lineage (NCBI taxonomy): Eukaryota > Viridiplantae > Streptophyta > Pinopsida > Cupressales > Cupressaceae > Sequoia > Sequoia sempervirens. The sequence continues at coordinate 96,117 of VDFB02156293.1, read as the reverse complement.
TTAAATGTACATACTGCTTAGCTATAAATTGTATTTCTAGTTTCATTGTGTTTATATAATCATAACTTTGAATTATTTTGGAAAATAATGTCTCACATTAAGTTTGTGGATTGCAGCATTTTAAGCCCATGGTTGAAGTCCATCACATACAATGATTGCCCTCAAGATGCGTTAGTACAAGCAGGTGATCCAGAAGCAAGACAAGCATTGATAGAACGCCTTGAGTCTCGATTTTTGTTCCTGGCTGCAGATGCCAAAGCCACACTAATGTAAGGATGGGAGTTGCTTCTCTAGAGTTTTGGAAAAGAATTTTGAAGGAACACTTCATGCTAGACTATAGCAAACGAGGGTTTAAATTTGATTTGCTTGGTTTTTGTCATGATCTGAGTTATCTTGGGCCAATTTCATATCAATTCATACTTGAAACTCTAAGTTTGAAGGTTATGTTGTGAATCATGCTTTACCTTGCTATATATTTAGACTTCAAATAGTGGCAATAGCAAGGAGCAAAATTTGTGATTTTGAAATAAACTATTGACTTGAATTGAGTGTGTAGCTAGCAGTCCAATATTTTCTTTATAAGGTTCTTTTGGTAGCTTTTAGTCCAAGACTTTCTTGTGGGAATTCCTGACAGTGGTCGTAGGCCATCTTATCGAAATGTGTTGCTTCAAGTGAGGAAGAAACTGAATGTTCCATGCTCAACGAAATTATCAACAGAGGATATAGAGGCAGAAATATTTCTTCACCTACTACAAGAATATTCAAGGTATGAATTAATATTTTATCTAACAACTTTGCTTCTTTGTGAAGTTTGTTGCTTGAGGTTTGTTTTCAGAATTCCCAAAATGAATTTCAGCAACTCGTATTCCTTGTCAATTCTTTTCTCAATTTGTTCTTGATAGACATAATAGCAAATGCATGATAGTGATACTGATATTCATCATGCAGAGATAGGATTGACATAATCTCATGGCTTGTGAATTTTAAGACCACTACCATATAACTGTTCTACAAGAAAGAATAAACATTATGATAAGATGGATTACATTCCATCGCAAGCACTTTCCAATGACATATAATAAGCCTCATGTTCAATTTGATCAATTATCTGGTTCTAGCAAACTGCCTAGGGAAGCTGCAGCACTATCCTTAAACTATTAACACAACAAATGAGATGCAATGATATTATTGGCACAATAATAGCATGAAGTTCACATCATTCAAGTATATCTTGAGAGACTTCTGACAATGTATTACAAGTCTTTGTTCTAGTTAACCATGAATGTGCAAAACACTGCCAATAGGTTGCTTTTGCTATCCCTTAGTTGGAAGAAAAACTATGCTTCTATGTCAGGTTCTATAACCACTTAAGAATCTTGGATCTATCAGATAGAATTAGATGCCATTCCATTGCATATTTCAAGAACCTTCCAACTATACATACTAGCCTATGTTTGAGATGTTTATTATCATGTGGACACAATGACCAACCTATGGAGTCAAAGTGTGACCTTGACACCATCATGAAAACTTAGGAGACATCAAAACATTATACTCTTTATATCTTGATTCTTGACTCTATCCATGCTTGGATTAGATTCCTATGTACCCCGGGGATGCATCCCCTACAAAAATGGACCCATCCCCTATAGGGGACGTTTTGGGGATGGGTAGGAAATGTCCCCCACCCTGTACCCAAATTTTCAGAATTTCAGGAAACATTTTGGGGACTTAGAAAAGCTAGCAGGGGATGGCAGGAAACGCTGGGGGATGTCTATCCATCCTCAATGGCCCAACCCTCAAATGTCTTCATTTAGAAAAAACAAAAAACAAAACTTATAAAAAATAAAGGAAACCTAAACCTAAAATAGAGACGATAACATCTAAAATAAAAAAGCAACCCAGTTTTACAATTTTAGAAATTGTGAAGAGGAAAAGAAAGAAAGGGCATGGCTGTGAGGAATGAATTCAAAGAAGGGAACAGAAGTGAGAAGACTCTTAGGAGACAAAAAAGTATAAAGAGGCACCTGTTTGTCATCTTTAGTGGTGGAAATGCATGAATTGAGTGCCTAGATTTGTAAGATCAGCCAAGTGTCAGTGGCAGACACATTTTATAAGCACCTAGAGCAGCCTTGGAGAGTTTATGTGACAAGATGATGTTTGGGTGTGCATGCAAAGGGAAGGTTGGCTGTTGGATGACAAGAGCAGCATTATTCTGCTTCTCACTAAGTTTTGTCATGGGTTAAGTGGCAAAGAGTACAAGAAAGTGTACCTAAAGGAGAGTTATAAGGATGTCTCATTGGGACTTGTATCCTAAGCGGTTAGGACAGGTGAAATAGGCTCTTGTAGGTGTTTAGAATAGACCGAAGTGACGTCAGCCTAGATGTATGCCTAGAGGTGGTTAGTTATGTTTCAAAATTTCAAATGGCATCAAGAACAGAACTAAGTGCTTGGGTGTGAGTGGTTACTTTCAAGTGGCAAATGTATCCAAAAGGCATGCATAAGACTTGTTTGACAACCTTTAAATGACAAGTAACAGGAAAGGGTGCGCCTGAGTGGAAACATCAGCCTATTAAGTGAGGAAACCTCACAAAATAGGTACCTATGTGTCCTTAAGTGGTAAATGCATCTACTTTGCACACTTGAGTGCATCAATTGAAGGTTTTAGTGGCAGCAAATGACATAGGGAGCACCTGCGAAGTATCTTTACTGGCAAAGATGACAGAATGGTGCACTTATGTGCAAAAGGCAGTCATTCAAGCGACAACATCAGTAAAAAAGGGTGCCTGGATGAGAAAAGGGTGAAGTTAAGTGTCAAGGTCAGCAAAGAAGAGCACCTCAGCTGGTCAGATGATGATTAATTTGGCAGAAACAATGTTTTGTCACAAGTGATGGGCTTTTGAGCAGTTTAAGTGCAATGGATGATTGGATGAAGTGCCTATATGCAAATACGACATAATTTAGTGGCAGATCTGACTGAAATAGGTGCGAGAAGTCTTTCAAAGTAGCACATTGACCAAAGAGGCACCTGCCAGGTGGAATCATGGTTTATGATCAGATTGAGTGTCAAATGAACTCAAAAAGGGCACCTAGAAGTGGGTTCAAATGGCAACAGTGCCTGCTGCGTGCACCTGGGTCTTAAAAGTATGTTTTAAGTGACATAAATGTTGTAAAGGGCCACCTAACATATCTTTGGGTGACAGATGTACAAAGAATAGGTGCCTGGTACAGATTTTGGTATGTTCTAGCTGATGAGAAAAAATATCTAGCTCCCTGCAGCAACAAAGGACAATATTTCAGTCACATTTGATAGCAGTCCTTCAACTATGCACAAAGACAGTTTACATTCCCTGGAATTCACACTTTTCATCAGCAGAGGTTCAAACGTCACTGACAACTTTCAGCTATGTACATGTATCACAAATTTCTATCAAGTTCCCAAGCATGTACAACATTGCATTCTTATTCGATATTCATTTATGACCTAAAAAAGTGCAGCCATGTGGTTGTCCTTTGCAGCAGATTATATTCTAGGGTTTCAGGCATATCTTGGTGGCAGTTTTGTCTCAAGAGATGTTTTCACAAAATCATCAACAACAAAACCTAGGATTTGTGTTGTCTTATTTCCACAGAAGACATTAGTGTCAAGCCACCAAGTTGGATTGGTGAGGTCATCAATGGCTTGGTAGTGAGGGTTTTGGAATTCATTAGAGAAGCTGTGGCATGTTTTGGGAAAAAAAGCTGCTTTAGAAAGGCATTCATACATCAAACTGCAATTTTTAGCAAGGGCTATTTTTGGACAGAGAGTTAAAGACCTATTTTTAGGTTCCTTTAGTTAGTTGTTATTTTATTATTTGTTGAGGATTAGTTTTTACTTTAAAGTTTCGTTCTTTCCTTTTTTTAGGAGCTTTAAGCATTTGTGCATTAAAACATTGATTTTTGGGGTAAGTTAATTAGTATCCAAAGTCCCCCAAATTGGGTATTTTGTAGCCTATAAGTAAGTGCTTTGGGCACAAGAAATTCTTAATGACAGTTGAGTTGATGCTATGCGCATGTATTTCATGTGTTATCTTGGTGTTTGTATTACTGTATTTGTGATTCCATTAATTAAGTTGAAACCAGTGTTACCCCAAGTTTTCGGGACGGGGACAGCAGGGGACGGCGAGACGGGTCCCCAAGTTTCCGGATTTTGAGATCAAATTTGGGGACGGCTATATAAAATATAGGGAAAATTTAAAATATATAGGGAAATTTTAAATATTCATATGATAACATGGATAAGGCATGCATAATATACATTATAGAACCTTAACATATAACATTTATGTTCAACATTATTTGTCAATAAACTAAGTGTCTTTCCTGTATGTTGAATTATCATTTGTTAATTGTTAGTGATACTGATAACTGTCAAAAAAGAACACAACAGTTAAATTAAACAATCTTATTGTATTTTCTGTGATACCAGTACATACTGGAAAAATACTTATGCTATACCAGTTAATGGGAGGATTTGTCTAGCTATAGGTATGGATTATGGAAGACCAAATGTAAACTGCAACGAACAAGGATAGGATATCCTACTGCATTGACATCCTTATTGGAATTACTAATGAAAAGAATTCAAAACTTGAAGTGAAGAAAGTTGACTTAGTTTAGCTATTTAACTATAGAACATTTATGCCTAACACATAATTGCACTTGCATACAATAAAGCATCAAAGAATGGTATGTGATCTTGAAATTTAGCACTGACATTTGAACTAGATGCCACAGTCAATATTGAATAATTGTATCAGTTACACTTATCTAAAGTTTCAAGACAACAAGTAGTGGTACCAATTTATTTCATGGGTGGACATAATTAAGTTCACACTCCCTTGCTATGAAAATGTGTTTTTTTTCTTGTTTTGACCATGCTTTGATGTGGGGGACGGCTAACCATCCTGGGGATGGCCAGGGGACTTCTAGGATGGCTGACTGTCCCGGGGATGGCCAGGGACTTCTAGAAGCCCCCTGGTCATCCCCGGGACCAGTCAGCCATCCCCCATCCGGTCAACGGCGTCCCCCCGTTTCGGGGACAGTTCCCTATTTTTTGGCAGAAAAGGGGACGGTTCCCTGCCGTCCCCTAGTCGTCCCCCTGTGCCCGGGGATAGGGAAGGGCATTTTAGGGGGGGGGGGGGGGGGTTATTCATTCATCTAGGTTGTATCTTTGCATGCAGCTTAGCTATTTGGTTCATGGAATCACTTGTTGTGTCATGCTGAAGTAGCTCTTATTACTGTCAAATCTTGTTTGCATTAGATTGGTGGTTTCTGTTTTAGCCAGTAGGAAGTTGTGTTTGTGTGTTTAAATTAGTTGCTTTCATTTTTAATGTTTGAAAATCTTGTGAGACAAGAGCTGTTACCAGTCTTATGCTTATGCTCGAGGAAAAAAGATAAGTGGATGGTTAGTTATTTCATTTATGCAAACCCCTTGGGAGAAACATTGCATTGTGTTTATAAGCTTATAATATTATATTTTGTCTAAAGCTTAGTGTCTAGGGCATTTTAGATCTCAAGGAGCTTCCCCACATAATTTGAAGAGAGGTTTTACCTCACATTGTTCTGGTTTGAGTTGTCTTAGAAGAGAAAAATTAAAATGCTTATAGGCTTGCTCATGTCCCTCATATTGGTGGACAGTTCATGGATTGATCCAATGGGCCCAATTGTTAACCTTGTGCACAGAGGGATTAAGGCGGTTTTCTTGCCCATCATGCAGGTACTTTCACCATGATTGATCTTTGTTAATTGTAGTGGTCTAGTTCATGGGCTAAATTACTTATGTGGGTTTGGTTTACTGTGTTGGTCTGGTTGACTCTGTGGGTTTGGTTAACCCTAAGGTGTGGTTGACTATGCGGACTTGTTGAAGGTTTTGTTTTCCTTTTTACTCATTAGCTCAATATCTTTACTTAATCATGAATTGCAACTACTTTTTTGAATTTGAAGATGCAAGTGGTCCTTTCATTTTTTGCCATGTGCCAATGTTGGGCCATAACAAAGTTGCCATGAAGATAAGCTATGTCTTCATTGTCTAGCATATATACAGTTCTATGGATTTTGCAATTGAATCAATAGAATTTTCTTTTACTTAATCCAAAAGAAAGGTCTTCGTTGATGTTTTTGCATCAATTTCAAGCTCTATTGGTAATTGTTGCTGTTCACCTTCATACGTTCTGATCTTCTGTAATTGAACTTTTCTCTCTCTACACATACATACACAAATTAAGGTCTATGAAATCCCATAGAACAGTGTTTCCTTCAGGGCAGGATTAAGACAATCTGCAAGTTCAATGGAGTTTGTATTGACCAAACCACACAAAGTAGACTAATATGTAGAGCCTGTCAACCTGCAGCAACTAGCCAGAAAATACTTCTTCGTTAATTTATAGGCTTCTCATTTTATTGATTATTGCATATTTAAAATGGAGAATAAGTTTGCATTAGAAACTAACCAGCACATACTCTTAACATTTCTATCAGCATAACTTATAAGTTAATTATCCAACTCATAAATTTAAAGGCTATAATGTTTTTAAACACTATTTTCCAGCAAACTTTGGCTACTTCTGTCAATCATAGAAATATTAAGCTACTTCTTTTCTCTAGTCATCAAACATCCTTCTCACAAGGTCATTTCCAGAACCTTGTTTTACGTGGTCATTTGTACTAGGATGGTTTTATGCTTTCCTGCGTAGCTTTTCCGACTTTCACAGGTTTATCCATCTTGGGTTCACCTCTAGTTAACCCTTTTCATTGTTTTTAGTGTTTGCTACTTTTGCAGTTTTCTGGAGTTATTTGAATGCTTCTACTTGCTATTGTAACTAGCTGTACTTTTAGTTCCATTGACCTTTTTTGTTCATTCATGGGCATTGATATAATTATTTTTTGTCATTACTTTTTTCTAAACATCAGGCTTCTCACAGAACAGAAAACACTAGATTGCTATGTTCATTTTAAAATGTTTTGTTAACTTTAATTGACAGGGTTAAGATGCATGATACAGGCCAAGATATGCAGCCAATTCCCCCATAGATTACTGCAGTTCTCTTGAACCTGATCAAAGTCAAGGGAATATTCTTGCTGCAGCTAGGCTTGGTGCTGAGGAACTCTTATCAGTAATTTTGAAGGTTAAGTTTGTTCAAATGTTTTTTTTGAGGTGCATGCTAGTTGCTGTTTCTATACTAATGGCTTTATTTCCTAAAATTTGCTTTATTAACTCTTGCTAACTTTAAACCTTTAATCTTCCTTACCAGGGGGGCAGTGCAATGACTATCTCGAAACTTCAGCATTTGGTGAGGAGCATTGTCTTTTTCCAAAAATGTCAAAATGTCAAATGGAGATAATCTACAATTATCTGTTAATTTATAACATCTGATTTCTACAATAATTAGTTTGTTTTGTGATAGGTAGCAAAAAGACTGTCTGGAAAAATGGTATTGGAAGCTGCAAAACTCCAGCTTGCAAAGCAGATGATGAAAACGGTAAGCAAAATCTTTTGGAATGATTTTTCTCTCAATTTTAAGGGGTTCAAATTTGCCCTGTATGCTAAAGGGAGTTGATTACTGCATGTTGGTATTATTTGACTGGAAGGACTGCAGACAACTATTTTGTGTAGTGTATTTGTACTTTGAATTGTTGCTTTCAGTGAGCCTTTATAATCATTCATTGTAAAAGAGTTCAATATCATTTTGAATCCAGGCATGCATTTGGTTTTATGAGAATATCAGTTTTATCAATATTGAGATTCATTCTTCTGATGTTTAGGGTGGACAGGCTGTAGCTACAAAATTAGAGACACATGTAGCCTGCCTTGCTGCAAGAAAGGTACTTGGTTCTATGTAACACTTTGATATAGGATCCTTTGCATGGATATGTGTACTTGGTTGGCATTTGAGCAATGTACAATAAAAATACTTGTAAAACCTATGCATGTCTCCTTCAATAGATGTACTGTGAACGCAGGGCATTAGAACATCTCAATTAGCTTCTAATTTTTTTGTACACCTTGCAAATGGTTCTCTAATGCAAATTTTGAGTAGGATTCTCTCTTGAAATCCAGGGTTTTGCTGGTGCTGCATCACGTTATGTTGCTTTTCGAAGTATGACAATGTTTCTTGGTCCATTGTATGTATTTCTTCCTATTATGTTAATCTTTCATATGGTATTTTGAATGTTTTATGAAACATTCCAGTTGAAAGAAATTGCACAAAAATGTTAAAATGAGTTCAGATGTTCTTTCCAATGCTGTTAATTCTAGAAATTCTAATCTCAAATGATAGCTGAAATATAAAGCTTATAATTTTTAATCAGTATGCATCTCTTTTATTAGAAAAATTAATTTCATTAGAATGGAAGAGGTGTATGCAGGGGGGAGAATTGGTTAATTCCTGCTTCTCAAAGATGTCATACCCCTTTAAAAGACATACTCTAACTTCAGGATGATTCAATTTCTAATGAAAGGGCTCTATAATTCAATGGGAAAATATCTGGCCTTGAAGGCAATCTATGCAAGCATTATATCCATTGGTTGGAGTGGGATGGATACCTCAGGTTATACAACGGACATATTTATTCTAAAAGATTAGCAATCCTGGTTGACGTCATCCTTGTCTACATGAAATCTTGAAGACATGCTTAAGTGTTAGGTACTACTCAGCTGAATGTATTTGAGGATATGATTACGAACCTTTGCCATCAACAACCCATGTGTTGATCACAAAATGCTGGCATTTTCTTGAGAATATATGATATATCTTACAGACCCAAATGAGAGAAGACAGCTGTGCATTTTAAGCATCTCTATCAACATATCTTGGACCATCAAAGTTAGCTGCCAATTAGGGTGAGCTTTAGAATCTGATTGGGGATGTTGGCATTCTACAAAACCAATGCTGGGCCATTTCGAAACATGGAAACATTTAGAAAGATCCTATGTAATCGACAATTTGCCTTGCAGACAATTCAAATTGAATGTCATGTGAAGGATCATCTTTCTTGCACATCATAAATGGGGGCAACAGATCTTTGTCCAAATTGTTAGCATGTCAATGCAATCCTACTCTACTAGTACGGGACTACTAGTGGCTGAATCAATATGAGCCCCAAAAAGGTAAGAAGTGATTTGACCAATGTAATGTCCCCTTGTTAACTTATCCTAAAAACATAAAAGCACAAGTTGGGACATATAATTTATTTTACCAACACATCATTTTATTTATGTAAATTGCCTTGAAGACCTGCATACATCATGTATTATCAATAAAGCACATAATTTCTTGTTCATGATTAGTTCATTTCAGTTTGCACATTTAAAGGATAAGACAAATAAAATGCATTATCATCTAGGGCATAAACTAACATGATCAGATATGACTTATTACTCTTGATCGGAATAGGTTTTCGCCTTGTTTCCTCTTTCCTAACCTCTTTGGATGGTAGGTTTACTGTGCCAAGGGCACGTGAACGATCTCTAATTGGACTCCCTCAAGGTTTCCTACCTATCTTGGGACTGTCCATCAAAGGAGCAATTTACCAGCCTTTCCCTCCACAAACTCCCTATCCGTATTGAGTGCTAGCGAAAGGGAATTTTGGCCTGAAATCTATTCTTCAAGGTAAAGTCATGATAGGTCAATAAGACACAATAATTGCTGTAAGCAACATTATTGTGGCTTGACCAAATCCATATTGCCTTACAATGTATAGTAGATTTAATAAATTGACATGTATGTTTAATGATTTCAACCAACATTCAATATGTATTGATTTTCATATTACATTTGATCAATTTTACAGTCCATCATAGGTTTACACTTACACAGCTATTGAACTTAATATGTTATGAACGCTGAATTCATTATCATAGGGTTTTGAATTACTTTCTGAAATAAATTGGTAGATATATATTTATTGATTTCAACGAATCAAAGAGTAGCATATTGCATTCAAAATTACTATTGTGTTGTATCGAATTTATAGACTAGAGTGATCACCATTATTGTTTCTAATCTATCATAAGTAATTACTACGCAAAAGCCCACTGTAGGAGCCTCGAGTTATTCACAGAATCTGCATTTCATCTTAATTGGTGAGGATACTTACCTCGGGTGGCGCTCTTAAACTATGTATCTTCAAATTCGTCCTCTGTAGCAGCACGGGCTTTCCTTTCTTCCACACGATTTATTTGGTTGTTTCTTGATTCTATATTTGATAATTATAATATTGGTTTTATAATTATGATAGCAATATTTGAACTTTCAATTTATTTACACTTATATTTTTATATCTTATTTTATTTATTTGTGATTCAATATCATGTATTTTAGGTGTCACAATCACGGGGACATGACAACCGACATCAAATATCCCATTTGGATACTATCTGATTGGTCGACACTACTTGCTTCATTGTCATTCCCATGTTACATTTCAGGGTCATGATTGATGGCTTCATAGCTGGCAGACTCAAACTCGACAAAAACTCAACAGGCCCAAAATTTGCGACTCAACAACTTTAAAAATTGCTTAAATTTCTTTAAAAACACATTTTTTTGCAAAGTTTAATGACAATATATCCAATGAGTCCATAAATGAATACAAATGTGTTTTCTATTAAATTTGATTCATTTGAGTACAAATTGAGTACAAAATCACATCATGATGTGAAATCCTGATACAATAGTTAGCTGACAACTATTATGAATTCATGATGATTGCCTTTGAAAATCATCATCATAATTCATAAATTGCATTACAAATTTTACATCTTTCTCTTCCCTAGTCTAGTGAAATCTTGGGGGGAGGTTCTAATCCTTGCCCTCCGTTGCAGCTCCTCGCTCGACATTGAAGGCTGTGTTTGTGGCTTTGAATTGACCAAATCAATGACCTCTTATTTGTTGTCTACCTTTCTTGTGCAAAGCTGAAGGTTGTTGTATTTGTTGTACCCAAACCAATTTTTTCTTTTTGCTTCATTAAGGCATTTTGCTTCATTAAGGCATTTTGCTTAAAATGGTCTAAATCTTGTAAAAGTGTTGTCAAAACTCAGTTTTTGGGCAAATCAAGTATGTGCTTTTAGTCAGTTTGATGTCAGGAAGATACTGGTAAAATTTGAAAAATTTGAAAATTAGGGTTTCCGGATCCCTATTTTTGGGAAAACCCTAAAAAAATATTAAAAATAGAAACTTGTCAGAATTTGCTGAAATGAATTTTGATTGGCTTATTTCACATCATGATCACAGCGGTGAAGTCAGTTTAAGCTTGGTGGGTAGTTTTCACTTTTTTAGGAGAAAAGTTAGGACCTCCGAGGTCGTCAATGGCAGTTGGCCAGTACGAGTTGTCAAAATCTAAGCTTGAAACTCAAAGTAGAAGATTCTTTGGTAAGAGATGCTTCACGATGGAGGGGATTTTCAAATAGTGAAAAGTGCAAAAAATATTCCAAGTCTGGAAACACTACGCCTTGCTACGTGGGAGACGCTTGCGCAATCAACGTGCAAGTCAACTTTGTAGTGTCCGTACATGTAAAATAGTGAAATACAGTCACGCACTCGCGTTAGCATAAGAAATGCTACAACGCAGTCAACTTAGCAGGCGTCATAGTGTTCGCAAAGCACAAAATGGAGAAAATTATCAGTTCAAGAGCAAATCTGCGCCCCTGCAGGCCAAGGGCGCCCTTCAATTTGAAGGTTCAGATTCAGTTGTTTCTGGTTGCAAATACATTCATTCTCTTTGGAATTCTGTAAGCTTTCCTGCAAGCTATCAAGCGTATCCATCCTAGTTGCGTAACTCCAGCAAACGAAGGAAAAAGAAAAGGTACGGAGAATTTACATATCACAGAGAGTCAAATTTGCAGTTTTTGCGCCCTTGTAGCCCAAGGGCGCCCTTGAATTAGACTTGTCAAATGATGGAATTTGCAGAATCCGTTTCCAGGGGATCTCTTCTGATTCAACCTAGCTCTGCGATGCATCCGTTTGCAAGTCCGTAAGACATGCTGAGTGATCGTGGCAGTTGTTCCAGCGAGCACGTAAAACGAAGGGAAAATAATGTAATCAGCTTTTCGATAGATTACACAACTAGGACTTCAGCAATAGCTATGTGAGATGTAAATCTCTCCTCTTAGAAAGGGGAGGTGCCCTTCTTACTGCTGACAGAAGCGATAGTAAAACAAACAAAGTAATTACAAAATGTACACAATACTTATGAAGTGGGGGGGGTGTGTTACATTCATCCTTCTCTCTTTTTTCAGAGAAGATGTTTACAATGCTTCACTGTTGGAAGTTCTCAATTCACAATAACTTCAAACGATCAACAAGCAGTAATGCCAATACCTCTATTTTGTCAAAGCAAAGTGTAGAGGTACTAGAAGTGATTAACAATAAACTACTAAAATAAAAGGGAAATCTCACGAAGGCACAAAGTCGTTCTGTAGCTTTATCAATGGTGGATTTGTGATGGGTGTGTCGTTTGTCGCATTAGAAGCACAAAGTCTTCTTAGATGCAGCAATTCCTCGAACAGCATGAACAATTACAAGCGCAAAGTCTTGTAGATTATCCAACCAAAGTATCCAAAGAGCATGAATAATTACAAGCACAAAGTCTTGTAGATCATTCAACCAAAGATAAACAAAACACAAATGTAAATCTAAATAAAGGATGTAACACAAAGTTTACATGAATTATTAGAGTCCTTCAGATTCCATAAGCTAATCACCACCAAATGAGATCAATTCACAAGACTATCGAATCCAACACAAAGTCTGGTTTGCAATCTTCTTCTTTATTGATCAGATTTCATTCACAAAGTATGAACACAAAGTTTCACAATTTTGCTTCAAAAAGGGCAGCACTTCGTTGCAAAATACTATAGGATGAACAATACAAAGGAAATCCCTCACATTATATAGAAAGAGGGATGAGCAAAATTAGGAATCTAATTTGAGGAAATCAAGGAAAGTTGGGTGAGCGATTTAAGGAGATCTCACCTAACTTTGACCAAAGTCAAAGTGTAATTTTTCTTAATGAAATTACATCTCGAACTTGGTGCAATTACAATTTACAAAAAGACATATAAGATGTGTTGATGTGGTTTTTGTGACCATACCAAACAGCAGAACAAAATAATCCGAAGGCTACTCCATTCTCTCTTGATCAAAGTATTCCGTGCGCTAAGATTGCGAGAGAGTTCGCACGTTCAACTCCAAGGTTCCTTTAATGCGAATAGACCCAGTTCGGTTGATGTGTATTTGCTGTGTTCTTACGAGGGGACTTACACAATTGTTCAGACTTCTTGCAGTTAGCAGCTAATGTATGACTTTGAAGGGGAATTCTTGCGTATGATTTGGCAATATAGCTTGTTTTCCTAAAACTAATCAGAAATGTGCGGAAAGTAAATGAGTCTAGGGCCTAAGAAATTTATATTCTACTCTAAATGCAAGATATGTGGGATTCAGTTTTGGCAGACTTCAACCAAATTTCACCTAGCCTCACGTCGGACAGCCTCGGTAAAATCGGTGCAATCTTCAAGGGGATAGCAAAAGATGTTCAAATTATGACTCAACATGCATACACCATCACAACGATGCATATAAGCATACAAATCACAATTGAAGTTAAACACAAGATAATTTCCAGTCGACCACGCAAGGCAAACTTATCATCAACAAGTTGCTAGTGGTATGGAATAAAGAAGCTACCTCAACAAAAATACCACACATCAAAGTAAACTACTTGCATGAAATTAAGCTACTTGGATACGAAAGGAAGGAGACCTTGCTAGCTATTCATGACAAGACGAATTCCACCATCAATGAATAGATCTATTATCATGAAAAGTGTTACACAACAATCTCCCAAAAGTTTTCAAAGGGAAAACTTTCTTTCTTCTCCACACTATGCAAAATGATCTACTATGCTCTACTCTCTAGCTCTAGCTCTAATGCTAATGCCCAATCTCTCACAATGTCTACTGTCTAATCTGATAATGCAAATGAAGGGGACTCCCCTTTTTATAGCTAGCCAAGTCCCAAAAGACGGCTAGGGTTACAATTAATAGAGCGGCCAGAATCGTGCCACCTCAGCCCTAACCCTAAAAACTGCCAGAATAGGGAGTGGTACATTAAATGAATCAAAGATTCCCACTCACTCCCAAAATAGTAAATGTAATAAATGTCCACATTCAGTCTTCTAGAAGATCCTCGTCCAGTAGTGCGTTCCCACTTGCCTTCTCTCATTTGCCAACTCAGCAACAAATCTGCCAAGTCTGACCTCAACCTCTGGTGAAATGATTGGAACACAATCTGGCAGGGAATACACCCAAATCAAACTCTAATATTAGACTGAATGTCTATGCCCGTACAAGATTTTTCCAAATTTAAGGAGTTCCTATGGTTCTCGACTGGGAGTGGGAGAAAGTAGCAGTATTCTCAAAATCATCTTGTACAAAGGTCCTCACCCCTAAGAAGAAAGGCACCAGCAAACCCCTCAAATTATCGACATTTATCTCATCTGGATTCAGCCGCCTAGCAAATATGGCCTCAAAAGTATTCTGGACTCCATCTATAATATCGGCCATAGCCTTATGTACTCTAGCTGAATCCGCATGTGTCGCATCGAAGAAGCCACGCCCTGTGATCGCTGAAGAATACCACCAAGAGAAATCATATCGGTCATTCTCATGAATGACACCTCCATCAATCAGCAATCGCAATGGCACATGCCTCAATGCCTCTAAGACGCTTGATCATTTCCTGATTGATAGATGGAAGCATCACCCCAAGCGTGATCCACTGCCTCCATTTGTGCCAAAATGCTAGAGGCCTGCTGAAAGGCAAAAGCAAGGTCCTCCATAAACTTCTTTGTCTCAACACGAACTCCCGTGACCCATTTATCTGCCTCTTGTGCCATCCTTCCCAACTCTATCAATCCACTGATTGACTCTCTAGGTACCTCTGCCGGAGGCTCTATCACTGGTACATCCTGCCCTCGAGAACGAGATAACTGTTGAACATATCCAATTAAAGCTTTGTGTTCTCTTTTCAACTTCTTATACTTCCCTTCTTTCTTGAATAATCTATCCTTGAGGGCGAGGAAGGAGTTATCACACTCCTCTACAATTTGAGCACCAGTAGGGCGTCCCAAATCCAAAGTGGTGACCACATAATTTTCAGGAACTGCTTCATT